>LS050063.1:2815-16018 GCA_900241095.1 Acartia tonsa | reverse complement strand
TAAATTACCCCCCCCCCAAAAAAAAAAATTTACCCCGGGGGTAAATTTGGGGAGGGGAAAACAAAATTTACCCCGGCCAACAGATTTCAGGGGTGGTAATTACCCCCCCCCCCAAGCAAATTTTACCCCCGGGGTTAAAAATTTTTGGGGGGGGTAAAAAAAATTTGCGGCGCGCTTCACGCGCCATTTAATTTCACCCCCAAAAGCGAATTACCCCCCCTTAAAAAATTTTACCCCCCCCCCAAAAAAAAATAAAAAAGCTTGGACGTCTATGTCAGAATCAAACTCCAAAGTTTTTTTGAGGGGGGGGAATCACCTCTTCCCCCCCCCCCATTGCACGCCCTTGTAACCACCAGCCGTAAATCTTAAATGATCACGTTTCAGACGAACTAAAATCACTATTTAAAAAGGTCATGATTGAAAGAACGAACGAATAATTGACATGCCGCCTAATACGAAGAGGGCGGAGGGGAGTTTTGACACATTTGCGTAAATAGTGAATAAAGGCTTTATCTTTGGACTGAGAGGATAGGTTATTAAAGATAAAATAATTCTTATATCAATGAAAAAAAAAGTTTTAAGATTTTTTTTTTAAGGCCTCCAGGTTCAGGAGCTGCAAGCCTCCGGGTGATCTCTGGACACGTAAAAATAAGAATTAAAATATTTTTTTTTAAGAGATAGAATTCAAATTATAAAAAAAAGCATCTTTTTTCTTCAAATATGTAAATAACATTTAAAAGGATGCATTTTTTGTTTCATAAGTTGACCTCTTAATGTTAAAACTTTTTAATTTTATTTTTACCTGTCAGTGTCCAGTGACCAATTGGAGGCCTGCAGCTCCTGAACCTGGAGCTCCTAATCCTAGAGGCATATCCTATCCTCTCAGTCCAAAGATAAAGCCTATATTCACTGTTTACGCAAATGTGTCAAAACCTCCCCCCCCCCTCTTATTAGGTAGCTTCGCTACTAAAAACAACAACTCAAATTTAAGTTTATAACAGCTTTATTTAACACAATAATGATTATATACAATTTTCATGGGAAAAATAGCATTTATTTTAACATCAGGGAATGAACAATGGATGGTAAAAAATTGTCTACCCCACAAAATTCCTATATTTAGGAAAAAGGGAATAGTTATTTAGTGGATGGATACTATTATATAGACAGCTTTCCGCCGATATTAAGATGAAACAAGATTATTTTTCGTGGAAAATTGTTTGTAATACGATGCAATACATGATTTTTCAGTATGGCTCAGAGATGGTTCTAATCCAGCGGAATCCATACTGTAAAATCTATTTTAAAGTTTGGGGAGTAGATTTAATTCTAGTCCATTGTCCTTTCTCTCTGTACATTAAAATGACTGCATGATACATACATACATACATATATATATTAAAATTATTAATAGTTGATACATAAATATTTTATATTATCGCGTCACAGCCATTATTTAGTATAGAACGGACAGAAACTATTGTGTGTTTACTTTGCTCTAGAATAGTATCATAGACAGCTTTCCGCGGATAATAAAATAAAACATTATATATTAAGATCAGTTGTGTAAGTAACGAGGGGCCGAAGGCCCTGTCTGACATTAAATTATATATAATTTTTGTTTTAGTATTCATGGAAAATTGTCTGTACTACGATGCTATACGTAATTTTTCAGTATAGCTGATGAGAACCGGTTATAATCCTGCGGATATTAACCGGTTTCGAAGCCATACTGAAATATTAATTTTTTATTGTCCTAACAATTTCTGACATAAAAATGACTATTTTTAATTTTGAATAAACCTAAAAATTTTATGACAAAAAAACTACCACGTTCTATGGTTTAAAAGAGATTCAAAATAAATTCAAGTTTCTGTTGAAAAAATAAGCAAATTTTCAGTCGTCTTCTTTGTGCGATTTCCAGTTAAAATTAAAAGAAAAAAAACTATGCTATTACTATTAAGAGAAAATGGCAGTTTTGTGAATTTAAATAAACTAAAAAAAAACATACTATTAATATAACAATATAAATTTGTCTTAGAGACAAAAAAAACTTAATTGTTTAATTGAATGGGGTTTAAATAACAATGATAATGAAACTCGGTCAGAAAGGGTGAATGATCAGGGATTTCGAGGGATAAGACAATGGATGATAAATTTATATACGCCCAAAACAAAATTAATCATTCTGTAGATTAAAACATATTGGTTGAAAAGTTTAGAATCAATCAATATCCAAAGTTTTCAAGCCAACGAATAAAATATAGTGGTTATAAAACTTTGGGTACCAGTGTAATTTACAGTCCATTGTCCCTTCCCTCCATAATGAATAATATGCATTGAAAATCATAGTAAATGTTTTGCCCCGAGTTTTTTTTATTTATATTTTAACATGCTTTAAGCATTTTTAGTTAGTATAAAAATTACAAAATACTGAGCGAACTAAATTAAAAGGCTTCAATTTTTTTGGAATTTACTTTTTTTTCTACTAACATGCTAAATAATTATTTGATAATAATATATAATAATAATAATCAATAATAATAATGAAAGCACATAAATTTTTATCATGTCTAAAAAAATGGACAATTTTCAATATTTTTTTTCTAAAAAAAACTGACTTTATATGATGACAGACTACAATGATTAAAGTGCCATGTAATGGTTTGAATATATATCATAGCAAAAACTAAAAAAATAGCATAATAATATTAAGAATTTACTATAAAATACAATATCTAATAATAATAATAATAATCAAATAAAATACTGTAACATAAAAAATTCCATTTTTTTCAAAATGGCAAAAAAGATGCATTTTTTATTAATGCACCTTTTTTGGTACACAAGGTCGGTTGTATACACTTGAAAAGTACATTATTTTGTACACAAGTGTACAATAAAATGTGTACAAATTGTAATCATGGTTTATGTGTAAAGATAATAATTATATGGATTGTTAGCAGAATGAATTGAGAAGGAGGGTGGGTGAGCACATGAGTTGAAAAGTCATGAAAATCTTTCTTATGATTTAGTTTCTATTGCATTTATAAATTTAGTTTGACTAGATCTAATGGGATAAGGGATATTTCTTCATAAATATCTTTTTTGTAACGTGAAAGAAAGAAAAATTTTCATGACTTTTCTTTAAAGTATTGACAAGTACTGAGCGGTGTGGCTGGTGTTTTCAGTCTTCTTTCATTTGTAATTATAGCTCAGGGTTTATCTATTTATTAAATAGATAGATATTCCCAAGACTAGCTGCTTTGTCAAGCACATGACCTGTATGAATGATGTCCAGTTAATAGTTACATAGAAGAGAGGACTTAACAGAGAGCAGGTATGCTTTCAATTAGGTACTCTCTCTTGTTTATATACTGGTTTTAACTGCTGAGTGAGAACCTAACAGAGAGCAGGTATGCTTTCAATTTGGTACTCTTAAGTATATTATTGATATAACAGGTTACTGTCTTGATCTTGAACTTCTTGAGGTCATGTGACTTGAACCACCGACACGCGTGCTCACTTCTACACGGTCATCAACAACCTTATTAAAAAAAAAACAATTCTGAACAGACTTGCAAAATAAGTAGGTAAATACATTCATTTCCAAAAAAAATTGTTAAATAACTTTTTTTTAATTTGGATATCTATTGAGATAAGTAGTAAATACATTCATTTGCAAAATAAGTAGGTAAATACATTCATTTCCAAAAAAATTGTTAAATAACTTTTTTTAAATTTGGATATCTATTAAGATAAGTAGTAAATACATTCATTTCCAAAAAAAATTGTTAAATAACTTTTTTTTATTTGGATATCTATTGAGATCTACTTAACAGTAAATATCTAATTCATTAGCCTAACAACTTTTGGGACTTATATTGATTTTAATTGTTTAGTTCATTAAGTTAAGTGTCTAAACTTTACAACCATTAACTATTATCTATAGATAGGAACATCATTAGGTTTATACATCAGTTTTTCAGCCATTGTCTTATCCCTTTAGATCCCTGTTCTAATCTAATCATCTATCCATCTATTTTCTACCTGTAGTGTATATTCGACCATATTCTTGCCGAGTCCGCCCAGTACAAACTGTTCTATCCTCTCCAGCTTGTTGCTCCAGCGTCTTCTCTCCGCCTCCAGCTGCTGCCGCTGGGCCAATAGCTGTTCCTTGCGCCGCCGCACACTCTCAACCTGGAATATAGCATCGTATTATAGACAGCTTTCCTAGGATATTAAAATAAAAATTATTTTTTTTTAATAGACTCGAGGAAACGAAGCTTTTTATGTCTATAGAAAAGGATCTGGCTAACTTCCCAATCACACACTTGAATGCCCATAATATTTCCCTTAAAATTTTGAATCTTTTTTTTCGTGAATTAAGTGTCCAAAAGTTTACACAAATAGTCGTAACTTACAGAAGGGATACTATGGGGATATACAACCATGTCTTATCCCTTTAGATCCCTGCGAATTTACCTGGACTTGAAGCTCCTCTATAGTTTCCATCTTGCGTTTGCGACAATTTTGTGCGGCAACCTTGTTCTTCCCACGGCGACGGATGTCTTTACACAGCTTTATCTAAACATTTGTATAAAGTTTAAGTATAGTTGCTAGGGATGGCAATACGTCAAATTTTTGGACCGGATTCGGATTCTTACAAGAATCCGTCAAAAAAAATGGATTCCGGATTCTAGCAATATTTTAAAAGGCTTTTTAGAAAAATTTAAGTGCTACATATGTCCTAAAAATTAATGTTCTTGGTGTTCTCTATAATTTATTTCCGAGAATCGAACCATATTTTAAAAGATATTATATAAAATGATGATAATCTTTGCCTTCAAAAAGGGGGGAGTTGAAAGAAAAAACTCAAGACTCTAATTTTAGCCTACCAATTAAGAATCCAAATCCGCTATTTAAAAACGAATTCCGGATTCGGATAAGGATTGCCAACCCTAAAAAAATACCTATCAGTCGTAACATTGACATATTGATATATATTTTTAAAAAGTTTCTTATGGAATAATCTCTGTAACTTTAGTGTTGCTTTATAGATTGCCCCGCTATATTAATTATGAAGATCCGGAAACAGAGGAGATTCCTGGATCTAGAAACTTTTATCTCAACTCAGAGCCAGGTATAGTTAGGATTCCTGGATCTAGAAACCTTTATCTCAACTCAGAGCCAGGTATAGTTAGGATTGCGAAACCCTGCAGGGTTTAGATAGGCCGCAGGGTTAAGTTAATTATCATTTTAAGTGCAATTTTAACCATTTTTCAAAAGTCGCAGGATTGTCTTAAAGCATTATAATGGCCTTGGTTTAATTTTAAAGCAGTCCTAGTCCTCTTGTTTTCTAAATTCAGCAAAGACTTCTGACTTAACTTCGCCTTACCCTTAATTAAGAAATATAATAATCTAATAGGTATAAAGAAAAAGTGAATTGTATAAAAAAAACTCCTTTATGATAAGGCGTAGGTAGTACAAGGTTAATATTAAATTTTCTTTATTTATGAAAAAAATACCTACTGCAATGATATTGGTACTAAAATTTGCTACTCAAGATTTTCTTATTTCTCTATCTAAATTTGCATCATAATTTGTAAGAATTGTGTTCTTATTTTTCTTCATCATTTTAGATATCAAAATTGGAGTATGGCAAATTCTTCCAGAACAAATTCAGGTTTGTGCTACAAATTGATTTTCATGTTTTACTCAACTTTTCAGTCAGAACCATTAATTAAGAATTATATAGCCTAAAACCTTGACCCAAATAAGCAGCGTTGCGGAGCCGTTTGATTTTGGTTTGGCTTTTGCTCCGTGGAGCCGCCTGTGAAGATACCGGCTCCTGATTTTGCCAAATCTATTTTTGACTTTTGAAGGTTTTAAAAGTTCAATTTTGATAAATGTGGACTTAAAAACTTTAAAGGGGCATTTGCAACAGAGTTACAAAATTATAATTAATAAAAATCTTTTAACAAAAATAACGGCTCCGGCACCGGCTACAGCAAAATATGGCTGCTTCGGTTCCGGCTCCATAACGCTGCAAATAAGAATTACCTGAATATTGTGGAATTAACGCGCTCATTCCACAATATTGCTCGAGCGGTCCAGTCGTAAAGGAGATTTTAGCGAACATACTATAGACAAACAAACATCATGAGTATCATAAAGGATTCTTATTTTTAGGCTAGCCATAAGACACATTCATCAGAGTGGTTTGAACAACAACTAACGGATGGAAGGTAAATACAATTTTAGAGTAACTTCACCATATAAAAGAAGAAAAAATATTTCTCATGTTGTTTTGATTTTTGGACATTTTTATGTCTTCTTTTTATTTATAATGTAAACTACTTAAATGACTCGCGAAAAGTAAATGTCATAGCATTTCAAAATTACTGTTAATTTGATTTTAATAGAAAGAATTTAATTATTTAACACCCATTGTCCCATGCCTGCCCTAATTCTTGTATTGATTTCAGAACTGTTATATTGTACCTACATGGCAACAGTAACGACAGGGCTGGTCCTCATAGGGTTGAGCTTTACCATGTTTTAAGGTAGGTTCATCAAGTATAGAGATTTGATATGTTGTTGTGCCTTTTCTTGGTTCCAGGACAAACGCAGGAGTCCCAAACATAGGAGGGGACAAACGCAGGAGTGATAAAATATTAATTTTATTAAGTATTTCTATAGAGATTAGGTTAGGTTAAGATATGAATGAACAAAAAAGCCCCCCGCAGGGGTTAGGCATTTAAAAAACCTATAAGATGGTCTAAAATAGGTTAGGTTAAGTGTCGGCACTCCGACGTTTGGGACTCCTGCGTATGTCCTAGGACCCTTTCTTTCAATAAGACTTCACATATATCTATAGAAATAACATACTAGCTACTTCAATCTATCCAAAACCAGTTAATATCCCCACTGTTTGAAGACATCCATTACACTGCTCTGCCTTGCCTGGCCCCAGCTGAGCCAAGGAATGGTAGAATGACTTTTGAATGTCATGGCATGAAATTGGGATGTTTTGTTTCACAAAGTCTCAAATGTACAAGTCACCTATAAGCTTTTATTTTAGCCTATCTTTATGATCGACAATACTTATTTACATTATATGTAATTGTACAGTATTTTCAACTGGCTAAGAAATAACATTTTTTATTATGTTACCAATTATCAACTTTGCTTAATTATATTATTTGTGTAGGTCATCCTTGTTGATTTTGATATTGTACATTGTACAAATTTGTGAAATAATTTTGATTTTCTTTTTCCTATATCTTACTTCCATTAGGTATTTATCTTCTTTTTATTACAAGTTAAATCTTTTAGCCTTTAAAACATTAAGTTAAATCTGTTTTTTTTGGCATTACTTTTCGTTAATTTTCATCGATAATTAATTTTCTATAATACATACAATGTATGAAAGATAGGAAATAATTAGATAGAAAATCCCAAGTCTAGAAGGCTTCTCTCACATATAAAAACCTGATAAAACTTTTTCCTTTGTTATTTCAAAGTTTGTTTGTCAATCTGTCTTTTGTTTGTTTTGAGTGTCGGAGTGATAAAAGTGTTTACAGAGTGACCAACTCTGGACTGGACATATCCCTGGGGACTTCGCGCCAAAATAGAATGACAAAGGTCCACCTGACTTTATGTATGTTTTCTATGGCAAGGATACTCTTCAAGTCACTAATGTTTGTCAGTTGTTCTGTCTGACTATCTGTAACGTTGAAGAATTTCTATATACTTTTTAAAATGAATAATATGTTCTATAAAGCTTTTTTTTCCTCACTGTGTATGTTTGTATGTAATGTATTCATAATCACACAATTTTATAAATTTATTGAATAATCCCATTTACTCATGACCAAATCTTAACTTTTCCTTATTATTTCCTTTTATCTCTATTTTCCTTTTTTTGTTTCTTTATGAGTAAATTTAAATTACATTGTTATGTGTATACTTTTCTTCTAAAACTCAGTACCATGTTTCAACCATTTCTTTGAAAGGCTTTGCTACTTCATATGATAATATCCTTGTCAGTATAACAGAACTAAGCAGAAAAGTAGTTGCATTTTTAAAGACAGGAAAAAGATAATTGCTATTTTATTCTGCTTATTTATATGCTAATGAAATGTTAAACTTGAACATTAAATGGAATAATTAAGATAGTTCAAATTTTAAAAGCTAAACAATATCCCTAATGATTCTCTTATTTTATATCTATTGAGATTTTAGTGCACATGTGAGGAATATCTTTTACCTTGGGGTTAAATGTTCAAAACTAACGCAATCTTTTGTTGGCAAAAACTAGAACAGGAAAATTAGTTTAATGTCTTTGAAAAGAAATGTTTTGAGAACAAATAATATGCAAATTTAGAATAATATTTAGACCTTACTCTTGTCAAGTCATATTTTGCAAAAATTCACAAAATACATAGAATATACATACAGTACATCCATACCTTACAAACATACAATACATCATAGAGAATAACTTCTTGCCAACATGTGCAAAAATTTATGCAAGCCAAACATATAATTCAAAGTAGGCCTTAAGTTTCTGTGGATTTAATTTTTTTTAAATGAGGTATGTTAGATAGATATTAAGATATAAATAGACAAATAGATAGATAATTTACTAATTTGCAATTCATATTAGCACAAACTACGCATAATATAAACAGTTTAATTACAGATTAGCAAGGTTACTGTTCTGTAGAAGAGGTAGATGGATGGCCAGCCACTCTTTTTTTGTATTCTAGAATAAATATTTCTTTTGTATAGTCCTAACTTACAAATTATGTTGCAAAATATCACAAAGTTATTAAAATTTTAGGATATCTTAAAAATACTAATTTTCAGGTATTCCAAAAAAGTAACAATTATTTTAATAATTAAATACATAATAGAATAAGATAAAACAGACAGGACCTTTAAAGATACAAAATCTTTGCAGAATGCTATCCCTATAGGATTATTTTGGTTGGTTAGGTATTATTATGGCAAGTAGTTGCGCATCCATTCAAATTAACATAGTATTGTCATTGCCAAAATTAAGCTGGTATCACACACAAGATGTAAACAGAGAGAATCATATTGCACCAGGAGAAAAAATTTTATGACCATTACTTTTTGGAACAGGATATTTTGTTTAGAGTATCGGTTTTTTAATGTTCTGAAATCATTAGTTGTTTTAATAAAAAATATTGTATAGGTAAGTTCAATTATTTATTAATTTCAAAAGCAAAACATAAAACACTGATAAGAATAATTAGATTTTTAAATTCTATTCTAGTAGCAGAGCTTTTATCTGGATCTCTCTCCAACATGTCTCCATAGTCAAATTTACTTGAATATACAAATAATTTTATATGGTAGTTTTGCATAACTTATGCATCATTATACTTAATTTATCCTTAAGTATTACAGTCAGAATATTATTATGAATTCAAAAAATATTGTTACTGTGTCAAATCAATTGGAAATTTTTTTCTGGGAAAATTTATATTGGTCCGGAGACGGTTAGGGCAACCTGAAAAGCCTCTAGATGCAATGGGGCATAACTATTAGTTTCTATCATACAATTAATATGAAGCTTTTAAGCCTTATAATATATTTCTGGAAAGTCAGTTAATAAAATCTGATTATAGTGAATCTGTCAAGGCAATAAGTTTTAAGATTATGGATATACCCTAATCTAACATGAAATCTTACCTTCTAGTAATTTTCTTTATCCAACGCATGTAACTAGCTACTCTAACATAACCACTAGGCTTATCAACCCCCTTTTCATTACATCCATAATTAAAACTGGTTATTCCAATCTAACAAAAGTTAAATTAAAGTTTTGCTTACTCATGATAATGAAACAATCCTCTGTAAAGTGATATATGATTAGAACTACTTGTTTATCCTATTTTTGATTTATTTTGTTTTATCAGAAAGTTAGTCATTGGCGCATATGAACTTAAGATTTACTTATCCAAAGATATTTTTCTTCTCAATGATAATGTCTGCATTTTTACAACAGGAAAACAAAATAATTTGATTTTATACCCTGTATCTTTTTAAAATATCAGAACTTGAAAATTTACAATTGAAATATAGACAAATTAACTATATATAGTAATTCATATAGATATTTGAAAGATCACTATTTCAATTACACACGTTAATTGCACTTTGTAAAATTTCAAATAAAGTGTAAATTACTTGAATATATCTTCCATTTCTTTTGACGAAAACTGGTCCTCCAGAATCACCTACATCAAATAAGTAAAAATACTATAACACCTAAATAAATTAAGACAAAGTTGAGCGAGGCCAACCAGCATAAAAATGCCTAAATCTAAAAAAATCTCATTCTACTTTAAAAATGAGTTTGATCTCACTTACTGCTTTCTTGATACATTTCAGGATAGGTGTGACTGTGCATATCATTTTCACTTTAAATTTCAGGAGCCTTTGTTTTCTTAAGATAATAATATAATTTCTCGTACTCATTCGAAGCCGATTAATATCTGGTGGAAAAGAACCGGTTCTCATCCATACGAAAAAAATATGTCTAGCATCATATTATATCCAGTTTTCTACGAATGTATAAATGTACAATCATAAGATAGTTTTTTTTAGCCTGTGCCCTTTGCATTTTGGGCAAAAAAACTAGTCTTATAATCTTAAAATTGTTTATTTTATATCCACAGAAAGCTGGTTATAATATGATGCGAGAAATAACTATTATGAAATTAATGATGATCATGTTTACCTCGACAAATATTTTCATTTACTGCCATTGTGCAAAGTTGTGATTTTGAGATCTAAGATTAAAATTTTCATGTACAGTGAACACATAAGCTGCTATTTCAGTCACATAATTGTTGTTAAACCCTGTAACTGATGGACAATAAGAACTTAGCGATTGATACTGGCAATACAGCCAATTAGTTAAAAAATAATAAATATCTGTTAAATCATAAAATATGGGAATGATACATTCAGTGACTGGTTAAATAGTTTGCAATCCTTTGCTCTCGTTCGTGCATGGTCCACTTTATCTTATTATGTTTCCCACACAATGTATTGTATTATTCATTAAAATTACATACTGTTGAAATTATGGCTTTGCATTCATCATTGGGTAACCATGGTAATTCAACTTTCATTAGCTGTTTTGATACAGTGTTGTCATTTAACATTCCCCAACCAATAGCAGTTAACTTAAAAATAATATATGATAACAAATTTTATAGATGTGAAAGAAGGAAAATATTAATAATTAGCATAATTATTATATTAGAAAACAAGATAAATCTTCTACCATATCACCCTTCTTTAGAGTCACATCTATTGCAGGCAAACATATTCTTCCAAGAGATTCATTGTCAAGGTCCAAAGGTCGTTTAAGTTGAAGAAGAGCTATATCATGATGAAAATCGCCTCCCATCTCCACATTATAATTAAATTATTAGTCTTGTATTTTTCTCATTAATCATTAATTTTGGTAATACGATTAATATATTACTTTATATCCTTCATGTCTAACATATCGACTTATGGGTTGTTTAAGACTGTCAAATGATTCTTGAGAAGTTGCTGACCATTTTTTGATAATTACATTTATTCTACTTAAGTCTTCTGGACCTCTAGGGTCAAAGCAGTGAGCAGCAGTTAGTACCCAGTTCCTTTCAAAAAGTATTTAAATTAATTGTTAAATAATTTATTTTTCTAAATTGAAAAAAAGCTTTTTTCGGATTGTTTTCACCCACCTCACAATATTTTCAAAACTAAATTATTAGTTATTTATAGTTAACTATGAGATCTCAAATTAAAAGTACATTTAAATTTCAGATGTTTAAGTTATTCTTTATAGTCTACCTTGAGATAATGGTACCTCCACAACTTCCTATGTCACTTATCTTATCAAATTCCACTTCAACCTTCATAAAGTTATCTGTTAAAAAGTTTTTTAGTACTAGTGATTTCAAGTAGGTAATGATGATGATACTAAAAATATTTTTTTAAAATTTGCCCCTTCCCTCCAGGAAAAAGGGAATGTGATTCTGACAAACAAGTGAAAATTTCCCCATAACACCCTTCCCTTATTTCTCCCATTCTTACCCACTTCCTTTCAGTTACATCAAAAAACAAATGTTACATTATCTTTATGCCAACAAAATATTTAATTTTAACAATTTCAAATAATTGGCTGAATAGCACTGTCTCACTTTTTTTTCAATAAGATAATAAATATAATATGAGGTATAAAACAAATAATAGCTAAACCAAGATTTTAATTTTAGACTAGAAAATATGTATGCCACTAAACTGTTAGGTTTCATGTCTGAAGCTAAAGATCTCTAAAATTACTGGTCCGATTGAATAGTATTTTCTTGAGAGCTTTATGAATGTCTTAGGGTGGTTTTTAATTCTAATTTACTGAACTATCTTGTCCTCCTCTAGGGGCTAGGGGCGATGCAACTAGTAACATTAAGAATTGTAATATTAATCAGGAAAAGATGTAATCTGTTGGTACACGCTATTATTATATCTCATTCTTGTTAGAAACATACCATGAAAATAAATTCATCCATAAATGCCTTTTTTCCACCCATAATATAAAAATCAACATCTTTTTCTTTTACTCTTCCACATTCCTAAATTAAAAACAAATTCAATTAACAATTGAATTTTATCCAAAAAATTAAGGTTAAACCAACCTCTTCTTTTCCCTTGACCCCTTTTACAATGGTCAAGTATAACAGCAAAAGTTTCAAAATCATTGGAAGGCAATATAATTTGTCATAGATACCTATAACAAAATAAGTAATGTTAGTTTCTTAACCAAAGCAATTGACCACAAGGTATCTCCAGAATTTAGACATATTACCTTTCAAGTTTATTATTGCACTAAATTTAAAATGTTTGACAACTAATGTGAACAATTGAGTAATTCGAAACTTTTTAGCTTCTTAGCTTCTATTTAATAGGGATAAATTTTACAGCAAGGAACTTCAGTTTACAAAGAACAAGGATGAAAGTGAAGTATAACTATCAGGGAGTAAGGGAGGGGAAAATGGATGGAATATTCAATTTTTAGGAGTCTCAGACTTTAGGTACTGGCTTAAAGGGAATGTGCAAGAATTTAGCAGTTTCTGACTGAGTTTGGGGACTTGCACATGAAATGCCGCTACT
>LS050059.1:13244-26228 GCA_900241095.1 Acartia tonsa | reverse complement strand
AAAATAAAATAACAATTAAGTAAAATAGATTAGTTATTATACTTAAAGCAATTTTTGATAGCAGTTAGATTAAAATATGTTTTTTTTTAAACAGAATTTAAATCCCTGTTTCGGGCTTGTTGTTTATTATCTGTGTTTATATTAAAATTTGCCATGAACTTCTTGAAAACAAACAGCTTTTTTAAAAGCAAAACTTTTCTACATTGTTAGGACCGTATGTCTCTTCGATAGCTCAGATAAAAATTTTAAAATTGTCATATTTATTTAATTTTTTTCATAATATCTATTTAATGAATATTGTGCTTTTAAGTTATATTTGATTTCACATTTAAATGTAATAAAAAGATGATTCACAGGACGACTTGGCACAAACTTAAGAAAAAATATAATACTAACAAGAGTCTTTTACCTATAGAGTTGCTCATAAAGGATAAGAATTAATCCTTTGAAGAAAAAGTAATAAAAATCAACATTAAAAGATTTTATGATAATTGTTTTTACTTGATAATAATCTTCTATCCCTCTGTGGTTTATCTTTATATTATAACAAGGATGACAACATCCATTAAAACGCAGCTCTAATAATATAACAAACAAATATTGGCGTTCTCCTCAATTTTGAAAGTTTGAGTCCCCCCCCCCGACTACGAACAACTATTTTAGTTTAGGTTAGGTTATAGGCTAGGAAGCCGAGCGCTGCGGCTAGGCAGGCAAGGGGGCCGAGCGTTGCGGATAGGCATGCTAGGGAGCCAGAGTTGTTCGTTGTCGGAAGGGGGGGGGGACTCAAATTTTTAAAATTGAAAAAAAAAATTCTAAGAGGATATTACCCAAATATTTATCATAGAGTTGAAGTGAAGTCTGAATACTTTTATTTTCAAGTATATAATATCGTGTCTAACAATCGTAGGAATCATCATTTAGAAAATCAAATTTAAATCTCATTGCCATAGGAACTTTAGACAACGTTAATATTTCAACTTGCCTATATTTACTATAAAATTAGCGGACGGACGGATACTTACTAAATGTAGAAAAGCTTCGCTTCTAAGAATTATGGTCATTCTGAGTTTATACAATTAACAATTACAAAAACAAGAATGAAAACATTCAATGAAAACCAACCAAACAAACTTATAAAGATTATTTTATTATTTAAAACAGTTATTTTTACGGGTTTTTAAAAATGATATTCATAGAGACAAAATGCCATGGATTTCTGTAGACATTATATACAAGTTTTCTGTAAATGTTATCAGCAAAAAAGAAAGATACTCTACTTGAAATAAATATGATTTTGACTGCTGGAAGAATTGCAGGCATAGTTGTCCTTACAAGGCAACTGTCATTATTGAACAGTAGATTGACTATATTTGAAATTAGAATTTAAAAAAAAAATCTTTTTAATTTAGCTACTGCAAGCACTATAATAAAGAATTATCAAAATAATGCTTATTGCTTACTTTTATTACATTTTATAAATTTAAATAATAAAAATAAGATTTGTAAGTCAAAAAAGAGTTGCTGTTATTGTATCAACAAATAAATTTTCATAAATAGTTGATTTTTATGTCAATTTATTCTTCTATAGTTAACAGTTTTCCCAGTATGGCTTCAAAACCGGTTAATTTTCGCTGGATTAGAACTGGCTCTGAGCCATAATGTAAAACCGTTTATCATATTACCGTATTATAGAGTATTTTTCCACGAATAATAAGATAAAAATTATAAAAAAAACCAATCCCTATTTTGTTGGCCCAGGCCTTCGACCTTTTAAGGCCAACAGAACTGGAATTAATCTTATATTTCTTTACTATTTACTATCTTTTGAAAACTGTCTGTAATACGATGGGATAAGTAACTATTACACCATGACTTGGCGACATAAACAGTGGAATATAAAGACATCGTTCTTTCTATGAAAAATTAAACTTCATGTTTTCTATCAGTATATTCATTCTAAGATCTTCAATTTAATTCAAATTCAAGGTTTTTCATTTAGAGGAGCATCTTAAACACATTGATAATGGACACAATATTTTGTGTAATTTAATACAGGGATCTTAAGGGATAAGACAATGAACAATAGATTAAGGTATCTTCAAAGCGATACTAATAAAAAAGAACTTGAATTTAAACTAGCTTAAAAGTTTGGACACTGTTAATCATAAATCAAGCAAGTTTTTAAGCTAGCGAATGACAGATCATGTTTATAAACTTGAAACTCTATTCGAATGGATAGACAGAAGTAAAAAACAAAGTCAAAAACCATCATGGAGCCTCCCTATAAAATGTAACTATTTTTTATCTTAGAAACAAAATAAAAGCAATGTCATTTTAAAACGGTAGATTTTTAAATTTTGACGCTTGCGTATTTTCTGTTTGCGAACCTTTCCTATAATTAACCTTGGTGTGATAACATTCAAATATACACTTTCAAATGTTTGCTTTTTTCACTTCAGGGAAAAGGGATGGGTCATTATAAATTCATTTAAGTTTCATTTTCTAGTTGAGCTTTCTCAGAAAAAAAACTAGCTCAAAACCTGCTGCAAATCAAGTATGTAAATTGTTTTTCATTGAAAATAGATCAGGTCCTTCATAGTTTTGTCATCCAGCTTATCAGAGATGATCTGACAAAAAAATTTAGTATTTTTTAATCTAAAGTTATTTTCTACCATGCATCTTTCCCTTAGTCCCTGGACTTGCTACTTTGAACCTTGAAGAATACAAAATTGTAATTTAAAACTTAAAGGATTACAGCAAAAAATGAGCACATAGTGGGTGGGGGGAAAAACATATTTTCAAACAAAGAAAGTATCTACAAATATTTGTGTACTAAGTGGTATATTTTATAGCTAATATTGTCGAAACAGGAGTTAATTTTACTGATATTCACGTTTACAT
Organism: Acartia tonsa; assembly: GCA_900241095.1. Taxonomy (NCBI): domain Eukaryota; kingdom Metazoa; phylum Arthropoda; class Copepoda; order Calanoida; family Acartiidae; genus Acartia; species Acartia tonsa. Next base: position 23,327 of record LS050059.1, on the reverse strand, counting down.
TATAGACAACATTAAACATTATAACTGGGAACCTATGTTTAATATTTTGAAACATCTTTAAGGAGTGTGTATGTTTTTAAATAAGGAATTTGATTGTATTAAAATAAATAACATTGATAGTAAGAAATATTCTTATTTTGTACTTGAGGCTTAGTGACACTTAAATGAAGGGGGGAGGGGGAAGGGGCAGGGTGTCGACCCTTCAATTTTAATTTTAGTTAAAAAAAAGAAAAATTAGAAGAAAGTTTCACAATAAAGAAAAACCATATTGATCAAGCACACTGATAGACATAAAGTTACTTTTTTATAAAGTGTATACAATAAAGAAGAAAATATTTTGTATTCAATTGAATCCTTCCTTCCTCCCTTAAAAAAGTTTTAAAAGTGCGAAAATTCTTTGTATATAATAGGGATGCGGGGATAGACAATTTAAAATCCTCCTGAATATTTCCCCTAGCAATTTCTGGCTGCCCTAAGAAAAAAGATTATTTTTAGGGCTTAGCAGACGGGCGTCAGCTGCGACTAAGCTGCAAATTTAAATCTCGTTTGATGCTTTGAATTGGGTCAGTTTTAGACATCCAGCTGTTTTTAAAATTGTAAATGTTGATTTCCCTAAAGCTTACAGGCGGATGACGCGCGGATGCCGAGCCCTGATTATTTTTTCCACTATTGTCTTATCCCTATATTCCTCTTTTATTTGAATGTTTTTAACGCGTAGGTGTTAAATTATAGACAGACTTTTGACCCCAATATATCAAAAACTGCTAAAATGAACAGTGATAAACAGTGTTAAAATTTATTGGTGCTAGAAGAGAATTTGCTACAATACCTAACAGTTTTATTTTTAAAAGCAATGTTTGATAATACAAATATAGCTTATGAATGATAAAAATTCTAATATTGAAACTTTTGTTTATTTTATTTTGGTAAAATTAATTTCAGTAATTTCAGTAAAAAGTCATGTATTAGCATCGTATTACTGACAATTTTCCACGAATACTAAAAGTAAAAGCATGAAATTAATCATTTTATTTTCTGCGGAAAGATATATATAATACGATGAGATAAATAACTAATACAATTTTTTATCTCTAAAAATTATCAAAATCAGTGGTGGATTTCCGCCATTTTATTTCAACACATTTATAACTCAAATAACATGTTTTCAATTCATGAATAATCACACATTTTTTGCAATATTTTGCATATAAAATATTTATTTTTTGCACGACCTTTGTCTGAAGAACATTAAAGTCTTATAAGTATAACGGACCTTTATATTGGCCAATGCAATCCCTCTCTAATCATAAAATATATGTATATTTAAATTTTTTATTAAAAAATATAATACATCGGACCACCAAGAAAAACTAATTTATTACAAATGAATGAAAAATTGGGTCTTAACTCACTTACAATAATTTAGGGTTTTTAGTACCGCAGCTACTCTTTAATCAGTTAATTGAAAAAAACATATTAAACAGATTATCTATATAAATATCCTTATTGATCGGCTGTAATACGAAACTTAACTTTTAATGATTTCTTGGGCGATAAGGCACAGACTTAATGTTATTAATCCTTTATATTTTATTCAGACTTCTACATAATGTTGAATATTCTATGTGTTGATTATCTATGTCTGACGGTTAGGTAAACTTAGCTCAGCTTTTATGGATTTTGACTTTGTCATCCTTGTTTTTAAGTTTAGATATAAAAACAAGGGTTTTAATTTAAAGTCTTATAATAGCCAAATAAATAGGTACCGATAAATTTTCTAGTTTATTTCTAAAATACTTTTACAAAAAGTTATACTTTAAAAGATTTATAGATGTTTATCAAAAGCATTTTTGAAGTTTTTATAGTAAACTTTATTTGAATAACTAGTTAAAATAGGGTAAATAAAAAATTAGGTAAGGTTAAGGGTTGGAGATAAAAAACTTCAACCACGTTACCACATATACCACAAATTGGTAGATTAAACACAAACAAGGATGAAAACATTCAAAGGTTTTTATTTATTTAATGTGAAATGTCTAAAGGGGTATATCATGTGAAGAAAAATAAAATTTAAGAAAAGAGTATCTATCTTTTGTAACTAGTTTTGAATGATAAAAAATCAGATGTAAAATGAATAAATTTCTTAAAGTGGTCAATACTTGTTTGTGAGAAAAATAAATATAGAATATATGTGGATATTATGACAGGGGAAAAGTTGTCGTAAATTTAGGTTGCTATTTCTCCTGTCATCTATTGGTCAGTTTGTTTATCAAGTAGAGGGGAAGGAGATGAGGTCAAGTGGGTGGATAGGGCGGGGGGTCGTTATTATATCCAAGAACAATTTACACTTTATTAGAGTACATGATAATCTGGTGAAAGATCCAAGTAAAAATAAATCCAATGTGAGAAAGGTCACATTTCTAACCAAATACATGCACTTTATATACCACTTAAGTCACCTATAAATCATTCAGAAATGTGTGTTTTTTAAACCTTAAACTGCATATTTATACATTTTTTATTCTATAAAAATATGCTTTTATGATAAAAGTAATTTAGCAAAGCTACTCTGTGAATTTCATCAAAATAATGTTGTGTTTTTCTTTCAGGAAAGAGAGAGCAAAAAAGCCAATCAAAATCAAATTCTAAAAACAAGAAAAAGGTAATAATTAGATGATTTTTCCCGCCATTACACGCTAACAACATTAAAAAAACAGTTGCATATAATACAGTAATACAATTTTTAGACTAAACTAAACGCATTAATTCAAAAATAAACGTATCAATTGTTTATCGAGTAGCATTCCTGTAGAAAAAATGTAATGTTTCAACTATTCAGGAAAGCGTAACCTCCCGAGGGAGTAGTTGTCAGGAGTATGGAGTAACACCAGGGGTCAAACCAAGTCCCAGCTTCAATGAAGTAGAGGTAAGGATAGGTTAATAGCATATATATAAATCTTTTCCAAAATAAACTTTTGTGTTTCCATTTTAAATGTCAAATGGATTTATGATTCTCCTTTAATATGTTGCTTGCCATAGGTCCTGGGAAGGTTTATAACAAGTTTATATAAATAATGGGAGGGATTGAATTCAACCCCACATCACCTCAAGTGCCAAGTTTAATACAATTATACTATTCTAAGTCATGAAGGTAAATTTCAATTTTAGCAATCATATTCAACTGTCTCTTGTAGAAGTGATTCAAGCAATAATTGCTCAGTATATTGGCTTTACTTATTAATCTTTAAAATTATGTTTTCATTTATTATTTTTTTATATTTCAGATGAGAGTGAAAAAGAAAAGTAATATTCAGTCAGTTTACACTCGACACTCCATACATTTCGATAGTATACAACATGCGCTATCAGGTAACATTTCCCCTGTAAAACTTTATAAAAAGTTAGAAAATTTGTCATGTGTGACGTCATAAAAATACGCCTTACAATGTGTGATTTATTTATGACGTCACACTTTCTATCAATTCAAACTTTGTAGGTATTAGTATATCGACACAACCATGTGTGTGTGTGTGTGTTAGTGTGTTCGGAAGGGTCATATAGGAGGTGGGACCCCCCCCCCCGGCCCCCCCCTCTGGAATTGTAATTATAAAACTGTGGAATACATATGTATTATTGTAGAAATTTAGTAGAATTTATTAAGGATTTAATACTTTAATACCACAAGGAATATGATATTCATGGGCGCTTTGCGCCTCCCCAATTCTGCATTTGTATATACCAGTTTACAATACCAAAAAAAGTCTTATCTACATGATATCAAAGAAGTAGCCCCTTGAATATATATTTGTCTACTAGATATTATATATGTACAAAAATTGTTAAGTTCATGATAAAAATCTGTAAAAAACACTTTATTACCAATCAAAAAATGTTCGAGTGGCTAAAAAACTACTCTTACTCATGCTTTGAATAAAATTGGCTTCAAAAGTTCTTAAAATTAAAGTTATCACATCAAGATTAAAGTCTTATAGCCTGTTACTTTACTGTAACAAAATATGGTATAAAATATCTTTTGGAATTCTCTAAGGCTACGATTTCAAGATGGGTGGTGTTTATATATCAGGGATAGATCAGTTGAGAAAATCGTTAACATACTTACGTTTTTCTCTAATAAATATAAAACATGTGCCTCATAATTTTTACTTGGTTATTTTTGAGAAAGCTTCGATGAATGCAAGCATAACTTTTTCTGTGCTGTTTTTTTATTAATTTTCCTGGACGTTTAGCCATGACAGACATATATCTTGATTATAAATTCTAAGTGTAAAGTAGATTCGCTTCCAAAACGTCTAGATTGACCAAGCCTAAAAAATCCACTATCTTGAATTTTTTCTCACATATCTCATTCTTTTATTATACAATTACGACCAGACAGACATACAGACAGACAGACGGACATACAGACGGACATACAGACCTTCAGACGAGTTTTTATTGCCCCGCTATAAAATGGCTTTGTGTACCTTATTAACTCTCGCTTTTGAATTATAAAGTTTAAAACGATTTTTAGCGCCTTTAAATTTTAAAACACTTGTTGTGTAAGCATTAACGAAACTCTTTACAGTGCCTATAAAAAAATGACGTCATACCATACAAATTACCAATGATAAGCCAAAACACAGACTGAATTACAAATGGCAGGCCAGTAAACATTTTAATTGACCAATGGTTGGCTAGTATTACGTCATTTTTTTATGGGCACTATACAAAGCTTCAGCATTAATAGAAAATTAAATATATAGACCAACCTACTTTTCTAACTCCCACTCATTATTATTGTTTCATACATACATATTATTTTATGTTTTTACAATGTTATGATTTTTTTATACATGACACATTATCTATAGATCATCTCAATAAAAACGGAATTCCCACCATATTTCATAGATCCTACCTTTCTAAAATAGATTTAACGTGTCTAATGCGTTTTTAAAAGCTATGAATACACACTGATAGACATCATACTACTATGGTAAAGAGCACTAATTTTGCTACTTTTTTGACGCCAAAAAATGTATAACACTGATTAGCTAATTAAAATTCAATGAACAAAGTTTCAGAAACTAAGACTAGGGAAAAGCTTTCTCCAAATATAAAAACTTTCAACGTTACTACTGTAATAATATCGACATAAGAATACGGTCAAAATATCACAGTTTTTTTTACAGTTAAGCTTTTTTGTATACAATAAAAAATATTTGATTATTTTAATTACTAAATATTTTTTTCCCTGAAAAAACACCTCTCTGCCCAAAACTGTAAAGTGGTATAAATTACGATATGATTTATTTCATTAGGTGAGGCCATTTACACCTTTTTTTAGGTTATACAAGGATAGGTCAACTGCAATAGATTTATTTTTACTTTGATCTTACACCAGTTTACCATAAAGTGAAACTTTTAACTGGCTAAAATAACGAACCCTTCATCCCCCCTTTTACACTATCTCCTCCCCTCCTACTAAATAAACGAACTGACTACTGAGTGATATCCATGTTGGCAACCTGAATTGAGGACAATATTTTGTGATTCCTAGGGCTTTTAGACACAATGTAATGACCAAGGTATCTCTGTGATCAAGTCTTAAAATGTGTGTATTAAGTATTTTCAAACATTTTCAGTAGTTTTCTTACTGCTTTGCGTGGATTGGTTTATTTGTACATCATCTGCTGGTTGACTGAAATTTTTTTTTGATTATGGAATAATCTCGATATTTTGAATAATGGTCGTTTTTTGTATGATAATCAGCTGAATATAAAACAATATATTAAGCAATTTTAGATTATAGGTGGTTAAGAAAAAAGGAGACACAAATATTGAAGTTTAAATGAAAAATATTTGGATAACAAAATGTTATTGTGGTAAATCTACTCTCTAAATCAATGTGTCTGTCTGTCTGTCCTTCCTTCTGTAACGCAAAATTTAGCTTTTCGCTAAAAGCGTCAATCTATCTTTCGCTACTTCATCTCTCTTTCTCTTTCTTTCCCTCTATAGTGTCAACTTCCTTATGTCATTCTTCTATGTTTAGTCAATCATTGCAAAGACCTTTTCCAAATATCGGACCTATCTACAAAAGAATTTAATGAATATAATCTAATTAATCAACATGATTAATGATTTTAGCCGAGATGTATGTTAATGCAATTTAATTTTCCCTCTATTCACTGAAATTAATAATACGATATGAATGAATGATTGATATCGAAAGAAAAACATTCCTAAAACTAATTTTAAGTATAGTGTAACAATACACTTCAGTCTTTTTGAGGTCATTACTTGCTGTTATGAGGGTATATTTGTGTTTGTAGAACCATGTAAAAATTCTTGCATAATTTTGGGTTTATAGTGTCCAGAAAATTATATGTGGGCTAGTCTTTAGATAGCAGGGATCTAAAGGGATAAGACAATGGCCGATAAATTGATGAACTATTCCAATTATGATTCACAATATTACCCCTGTAGATTACACTCAACTTAATGTACCAACCAAACAAAATTCAATTATTGTCCCCAAAGTTATTCAGCAATGAATAAGAATATTATAAAACTTTGGGGACAATAAACCGCCCAATGTCCCCTCCCTCCATGATAGCTAGTCTTCTTTATTCTACATGATCATTGTGATACTGTTGCGCTGATCAAATTTGAAGTATCTGTATGTAATTTTTTCTATCTAACTACCTTGAAATCTAAATATCTATAGATCTATCTATCATTCTATGTACCAATCTATCTATCATTTCATTACTTTTCTAACCTTCGCCTTCTATTTTGTATTCCTTTAAACCCACTCCTAGCTAATCATATTCTAATTTAGAATGAGAAATTAGAATAAGAAATAATTACAAATAAGAGACAATTTTACTTAAAATACAAGTTGAGAATATTTATTTCTTTCATCGTATTATATACAGCTTTCCGCGGATATAGAGTGTACAATTATAAGAATAAAACCAGTTTTTTAGCCCCGAGGTGTCGAAGGCACGGGCTAAAAAAACTGGTTTAATCTTATAATTGTACATTTTTATATTCGTAGAAAGCTGGACATAATACGATGCTAGACATAGTTTTTTTCGTATGGATGAGAACCGCTTCCTATTCACCGGATTCGAATGAATACGAGAAAAACTTTTAGAATATTACTAAAGATAAATATATTAGTATAGATGTAAAATCCTGACAACTACCTGGCCACAGTGATGGAGTCCTCTCTCGTCTTCTAGCAAAGTGCTATCTGCTCTTTCGTAGCAACCTGACTGTGTTAATATTTCCAACGCTATTGGCTGTTTTCAAAGACCAAATTGGAAGTCGACACATGGTTCACACCGTGGACATACAGTTATTCAACCATTGCCCCCTCTACTCTTTATACTTTTTTTTCTAGTTTACTAAAACATATATTTTTTTATCCTGTATTTGATTATTAAAATTTTTAATTCAGAAAGATTTTTAGCATTTAAGTCTGTGTTAAAATTGTTACAAAAAATTGCCGAGACATAATTAAATTGTATTCAAATAGTAGATGAGCTTCTTTATTCAATTAGCTCTCCTCCACTGTTATTCATTTTTGGGGTAAAAGAGGGGGTGGTGTTGTGTAGCAACAACCTCCCCCTCACCCAATATATCCTTAAACATTCCCTATGCAAATAATGCACTTTCCTCCCTTTACTATCGTTATAGCCATTTATGAGATCTTTCGGAATAAACACGCAATTTAAATTAAATTAATGAATTATTTATCCCCCACAAGGGAATAAGACAAAAGCGGATAAATTGATTTACATCCCAAATGATTATACACCAAATTACCCTTATTATATATTACAATTAGTTGTTGAAACATTGGAACACTCACCTCAATGAACCAACCAATCAAAATTCATTAATATCCCAAAGTTATTAAACCAAAGAATAAGAAAACGTTATTCTAAAACTTTGGGGACTAGTGTAATAAATAAATCAATGTTCCCTACCTCCATGAATGAGAAATAAAAGGTGGCGAGGTCCCTGAAAAATATATCAAGTCATATACATTTTATTTCACTAGACATTTGACCTGCCCTTGTAATTATCAAATTTTAACCGCATTTTCCCAGTAACATTAATTGGACCTTCTTATATACTAATAAAAAACCTTCCCTATCTCAACCCCTAACTTTCATATTTTAAAGTTGCAGTGATAGAAAAATAAGTAGAATTACAAGATGGATTCATTACTACTTTGATCTTACACTAGATTATTATGTACTATAATAAAGTAAAATTTGTAGCTGGATAATATAACGTTCACCCCCTTACCCAATCTCCTTCCTTCCAACTGGATAAACGAACTGACCAGCAAACGAGTTACATGTTAGCAACATAAATTGATGACAATTTTCTCCTGTCATAATATCCACGTATAAAAAATTATATTTTGATGATTATGCGGAAGTGAATCTACACTATTCAAAAAGTTTTAAAGATTGTGTACGTGTTTTGCAATTTATTTTAAAACAATAAGCCGTGGAAATTTGTATTCCCACTGACACGATAATGTATTCGAAATAATAAACAATTGAGGTATAAGCTATATAAATTTTAATTATGCAATAATATTCTTTTAATAATTCCATATAAATTCCATTAATGCTCTGTTTATAACGATTACATCAAAATATCGCACAATAATGGACCCAAAAAATATACTTTTTAATGATGATATTTTAAACTGGGGAAAGAGTTGAAGGCAAATTGTTTTTTCTTGGGATGAAATGTTCTACACTAAATCTCAATTTCAAAGATATTTTGTTCTATTCCTAATTTTATGGTAGGTTTTTAGCCACTTTAAATCTTAAATTTGTTTTTATTATTAGTACATTTAGAGACTTTAAATTTAATTTTGGTAAGGAATTAATTTTGGTTTTAACGCCACCTCTAAAACTCATTTTGTTTTGTAAATTTAAATTTTCATATTTTTTTAGGATTAGAGACTTTGGATTTGCCAGTGAGGAAGAAAACCTGGCCGAGTGAATCTTTTAAACAGCCCCAGGTAAAAATAAAAAAAGATTAAAGCAGTTTGAGAGCATTCAATATTCTTTACTTTAAAAAAATTCTAATTAAGATTTAACAAATTTATTTTCTTTTTCCTAGTGCAAGAGCTGTTCTGTTTTGCTAACCGACAACAACACATGCTACGGACGGACAAAATATCCGTCCCACATGTGCAGCAGTAGCGGTGGCATTGACGCTGCCCAGTCATGCGACCGCATTGACCGCTGCGCGGCCGAAGGCGGCTGCGAAGGGTGCGGTGAAGATAGCGGCGCGCCGGTAGCTTTGTATGGTAAACAGGTAGGAGCTAATAATTTGCTAAATATACCATAAGAAAGGATTAATTAATGTACAGTATTGTTAATTCAAATTGATTTTGTTTGCTATTGTTGCGCTACATATTGACATAATTATTCTTGTTTAATACATACATTAAAGTAACAACATATATATCTGTGTGTTCCGAAGGATCTCGTTAACCGATATGGTTCTCCTTTACAATACGACTTTCCATAGTCCAGGTGATGTTTCAAACAACCACCCTCGTAAAAGAAACCTTTAAAAAATGACATCTCTGAACATTTTAAGCCTTTTCTTTTAAATTAAATCAAAAGTGGAATAACCATCCTTCTCCCTCTATGTGTTCCTTTAAAAATCCCCTAGAGGTTTCTAGTTGGGAGTAGCCGCTAGTCATAAATAAAACAAAGCTATGTGTTTCATTAATTAAATATAATTTCATTGTATGAGATTTTTCTATGGGTTTAAAAATTAATGTTTGTAACATCCCATTCTCAAATTATTTAATGCTTTTAGCCTAATGCTTTTAAATTGCTTTAATCCAGGGGGCTTGCGAAAATAAACAAGGATATCAATATGCAAACGAAGCGCAGTAATTTAAGTCTTGTTATAGTTTTTAAAAAAAACTTGATTCAAATATATTTAATTTAGTGTTTACAATATCCGGGAGGGGACATTGGACATCAGTACCCACGGTATCTCATTCGTTTGCCTAAAAATTTGGGTACTTTT
>LS050056.1:8132-20974 GCA_900241095.1 Acartia tonsa | reverse complement strand
CCCCCCCCCCCCCCGCGCCCCCCCCCCCCCCCCCCCCCCCCCCCCCCCCCCCCCCCCCCCCCCCCCCCCCCCCCCCCAGTGGACTCTTTATTACACTAGTCCCCAAAGTCTTATGATAAAGTTTTCTTATTCGTTGGTTTTTCAACCTTGGGGACTTTTATGAATTTTTCAAACGTTTTAACCGCTATTTGTGAATCATCATTGGTGATCTAAATAAATTTATCTGCCACTGTTCTATCCCTTTATATCCCTTATTTTATGTGATGTTCGAATTTGAGAAATGATGTTATAAGAATGTTGTTAGAAAGATTGGTTTTGTAGTATAATAGTTGTTTATTATGCTAACTAAATCATTACATTAAAAATAATGTTCAACCAGACCAAATAACACACATAGTATTTCTCAATAAGATTGTAGCAAAACAGATATTTTTATTTCATTTAAGTTTACTATCTTTAATCCACTAGTGGCTTAGCTCCTAGCCTCTACTAGCTTTTTAATTGAATTTAGAAAAATGTTTTATTATAAAGATATAAGGTTTATTACCTTACCAGCATACAAAACCATCACATACCTACCTTGGCCAATGAATTCTGATTAAATCTGCCAGTTTCAATTTAAGGACTTAACACAAAAACTCTTTTTAATTTAAGACTTGATCAAGACTGAGCAATGGAGATAGAAAAAATGTTAAAAATCTTGAAATTATAAAGAAAAACTAAATATGAAGTAACTCTATTTTCTTATTTAAAATAATTAATAAATAAAAGAAATATAATTATGCTTCGCTTTAAAAAAAAACTTTTAGGGTCGAGTATTTCTCTTTAGCCCATTACATAAAAATTTCTTGATACTGCCGGGGGATAAATGCCTGATTAAAATCTAAATATTGGAAACTTTTACAGCCCAATTTCCCCCCCTGTCATATGTCACTAACATTGTAAAGGATTCAACAACTCTATAGTGGGTTCTAGAGGCACTTTTCCCCCACAAGTTTACACCATATTTAGCTTTCAAGCACTTTGATTACAAGATCTTTATAATAGGTTTCTAAAATTGCCTGCCAAGACATTCCTGCTTTTAATTATATTAATACAAAGCATCTGAATCAATAGATAAACTTTTTAATGTCTTTAGTTATGATGTGATTCAATTGAAATGTGACAAAAGGACTTTAGAACTGGCCTTTTGATAAAATCAACGAGTACTGGATTTCTATCTTTATTAAGCTTTTATACTAAGAGTAGGAATTTTCACTACTCGCTATTAATTCAGAAAGGTTGGATAAATATTTTTTTTAATCATCTTTTCAGCCATTCAAATTACCATTTTTGCATTTGTATTGTTTTTAATAGGGTATATTTTTAAAACTATTTAACTTTTTGTGGTTGAAGCAAAAAAATTAATATTTACCCAATAAACTTTGTAGCGAGGTGTATGTTTGATGTTTACAATTATATATTGACTATTGCATGGATTATCCTGTGAGATAGCAAATATATATTAACAATTGTATTTATATGCCTGTGTTTGTCTATTTGTAACTTAATCTATTAACTCCATTAGCTCACCAATAACATGGGCTAATTTTAATTTTATTGTCCAAGATTTTAATCTCTTAAGTTGTAGATAAATAAAAGATACATTTATATCCAATTTGTATGTATATGATACATATATCACCAAAATTTAGAATAAATATACATATACATATGTTATTCAACATTTCAAATATGTATGTTTTATATGATGATTATCAGACAAAAAGGAAAGAATTTCTCTAGCTATATATTTTCATTTCTTAACCCAATCATTTGGCCGAGGGGTTGAAAAAGTGTGTTTTTGAAATATTCCTCGTATTTCTAGCTAATGTGGGCAATTTATGTGGAATAAGGCGGGTCTATATGGCTCTTAGTAGAGCTGCATTTAGTCTGACATATACTCGAGGGATAGGCCAATGGATGATTTCTTAATTTTCCCAACATTTAATATGAGAATGCCTAAAATATGTCACTGAGAACTATAGAAATTGAATGTCAATAAAATTCTTCTAAGACCAACAGGGAAAGAGTCAATAAGATTAAACCATCCTATACTATTGGGGACGTCAGGCAAACAAAAACAAAACATCTTATAAGTAGCGCAGCTACTCTTTATGTTCCTTATGTCTTCTTCAAAAACTCTTTAAAAAGGTGTGTATCAATTAACGAAGTTTTACTATTTAAAGATTCATCCGATGAAAGTGCTATTAAGATAATAGGATACCCACACACACACTTACAAACACACACAACACACATACACACAGTCATACATCAAAATACTTTTTCAATGAAAAAGATATTTAAGCCCTAGTTTTTTTTAAAGATGTTATCGCGGCTAAGTATGTAGTTGGAAAGATAAAAAATTTCTGTTCAATATTCCAAGAGGATTTAAAGTGAACCTATTTTCAGTAACATGTCAAAACCAAATTTGTAGCCTCTAGAAAACTGAATAGGGTAGCACTAGTTAAAACTTTTTGATGAAAAAAGTAGTATGATATAGAAAAAAACAAAGAATTTAATTATTATATTATGCAATACGTATTTTTTGCCGTAATAAAATAGTAATTTATGATTGTATTTAAAACAGGATTTCCAAAATATGACTCAATTTTTCCAAGAAAAAGCAAACCATGATTATTAAACTTTTTTTTGATAAAAAATGATTTTTAAGTAGTTTTAAAGTATCCTGGTTGTTGTAGGTTAGGATTGTTAAAATTACATAAAATTTGTTTATTTTGTTGTAAAATGTTGGTCCTAGAAAAGTTATTTATCGCATCGCATTATAGACAGCTTTCCGCAGTAACAGAAACAAAAAAAATATAAGATTAAAATGAGTTCTGTTAGCCCCGTGGGACCGAAGGCCAGGCCATCCGAACTTGGTATTAATCTTTTGAGTTTTATTATGATATTGTGAAAAATTGTTTGTAATACGGTGCTATACATGACTTTTTTTAATTAGGGCTGAAAACCGGTTCTAAACCAGCGTATAACAATCGGTTTCAAAGCCATACTGTAAAAGTGCATAAGCAGCGCCTCTTCTTTTCTCTTAGTAATTTTTATTGTTAACCCAAGTGCTGCCAAAAAGGCCACCAACACAACCATAAAAGTCATTTCTCAGAAGTGGTTTTGCTCAACCCTGTTGGACCTAGAAGAAAAGTGTTGACAAACACATTTTATTTAGTCATCTAAGTTGATCTTTTACCTCATATATACGTCAAACATTACTACCGGAAACCTATATCTCCCATGTAACCGTATGTCGATATAATACCATGACTATAATTGTGTATGGTATCTGTAGGCCTTGCCACTCACAAACAAGTCACAATTGCCACCTTAACTAAACAAAGTAATAAAATTGGCAAATATTTCTTATCCACTCACACTCTATTTACAGGGATAAAGGGAGAGGACAATGGGCAATTATTCCGTCTAAAAGTATTATCATTAATGCATTTATGCCTTAGGTAGCTTGCACATATGTAAAAGTTCGTAGATTAATTTATTTGTCTTAGTCGTTATGCAAATAAACCAAAATACCAGCCAAACCTCACATGTTGATAAAGTAAAGGTCACTTATATCAAATCAAATAGTAGGGTATGCCTATCCTAGCACATAGTTATACCTTATTCTACTTGATAAAAAGCTCTTGATTTTTGTGTGGAAAATTTAAATTTAATATATCCACATGTGTATCATAAACACACCCTCACAAAGTCATTCAATGTTTTTGTGAAGGATTGAACTGGTGCCTTTGTAAAAACAAAACCCAGATAAACTGCCTCCCCCTATTTGTAGCCACAATTTGATAAGGATGATAACAACGCAGGAATCTGAAAGGATAAGACAATGGCCGATAAATTGGTGTCCATCCCCAATAATGATACACAGAGTTATCCTATATGTAGATTACAATTAATGGTTGAAATTTTGGACATTCAACCTAATAACCCAACAAATCAAAATTTAATAAAAGTCTCTAAATTTGTTAAGCAAACGAATAAGAAAACTTTATTACAAAACTTTGGGGACTAGTGTAATAAACAGCCCAATGTCCCTCCCCCCCTCCCTGATTACAACGTCCAAATCTATTACTTTTACAGCAAAGCTTTTCAATATAGAAATAGATTATTTTATTTTAAGAATTAAAAGCATTGTAATTTTAAAGTTGAATATGTGGAAATAAAACTTTGATTGCCACAATGTCTTTGTTTTGTATACATTTGAGTTCACATTTCCGCTAAACTTTGAAAATTAAAACTTTTGGGTGAAATTTATCTTCTTTAACTTTGTAAGTTTAAATAAAAGTTTGTCAATGGTTGGAGAAAATATATAAACATGCTTAAAATATCAAAACTCAAAATCTTTAAGAATATAACATTTCCAAAATTTTAAGGTAAATTTGAAAGAATTTGTAATTAAGCTGTTAAGAATCAAGTCAATGTTCCTCAATAGACAAGACACTAAAACTAATTTGGCGTTGAAAGAATAATTTAAAATTGTAGTTGGGCTTAGGGAGGGAGGGGACATGGGGCTGTTTATTACACTAGTCCCCAAAGTGTTTAGTAGCGTTTTCTTCTTCGATGTCTTAACAATTTTGGGGACTTTTATTAAATTTTGATTGGTTGGTTCAATAAGTTGAGTGTCCAAACGGTTAAACCACTAATTGTAATTCTACAGAAGGGGCAATCATCGTTGGGGATGTACATTAATTTATCGGCCATTGTCTTATCCCTTTAGACCCTTTAGAGTTGGGCGTAGGTGTGAACCTGTAACATGGTTTACTGTTTTATTATTTTATGATGTACATACACAATAGAGCCAGCTACTATTGTCAGGCGGGTGCTACCTATTTTCAAGGTTTAAACTTTTTATATTTTATCTTTGGGCTTTAAAAATATTTGAAAAACTGAAATTTGTGCAAATGTAGATTAAAAGCCTGAAATAAATCAGAGTTAAATCTAAGCTATTGTTTTTTTTAAAAATGCACTTTAGTATAAAAAAGATAATTTTGTGAAAAAAAAATATTATTTAAAATATAGCTTTAAATGAAGAAATAGAAAATTTAAAAATGATTTTGAAAATTTAATTTTCAAAGTTATTTTTAAAAAGCCATTGTGTAAAGGGTATAAAAACACATACAAGTATTTGACCTATTTTATATTTTGTTACTGGCACTGGTTTCAACTCAGCAGGCTCGATTTAATCTGATTACAAAATAAATGTCATCTCTCTTGTAAGGAAACTTGGATAAAATTGACGAGATAGCCACAAAAGAAATTCAACAACCTGATAAAGGCTTCAAAAATAGGCTCACTATCTTTCTATCTTATTAGTTTGACAAAATTGTCAAAACGTTGCTTTAATCAAAACTTGTCAATTAATTTTTTTGTATAGATTTTAGAAAATGATAAATTTTATTTCTGGAGATTTATTTAGGTCTAGGCTAATTTGAATCATGCTTTAATTGTGTAAAATAAAAAAGGTCTCAATTTAAAATTTGATATGATTTAAAATATTAGCAACTTTTGTCTACAGTGTATAAATAGTTGAAATATACTCTCTGTGATCGAGTTGTATGCATGGATCTTAAGGGATAAGACAATGGACGATAAATGAGTGTACATTCTCAATGACCCAAACTTTATAAAGCCAACGAATGAAAGTACATGTTTGTTTAAAATCCACTGTCCCCTCCCTCCCTGTTAGTATGAGTAGTATATGGAATACCGGTTGCCTGTGTGTCAGTGTTATCAGTGGTGGAAATCTAAGTGATATTGGTCAGATCACTTAACCTAATAGCTTTGAAAAGCAGCAAGAAAAATTTCCCACAGTAACACATTCATCACTTCAACAATCTATTTTCATTAATCATTTATTTCAAATTCTTTTGGTTACATAATGGACCATCTCAACTCATTTCTTTCAAAAATGTATCTCTCAAAATAAGATAGTTTATTTATCCTGAGAAATATTTTATATAATGATTGGCCAGTATTTTAAAAGGCCTTTTGTCTTTAGCATCATATCATAAAAGATATTTGAAAGATACCACTTAATCACGTGTACCATGCCGCGTCAAGTTTTAATGGTTTGGGTGGGAGCGCATCAATATGAAACATGACAAGATTAACATAAAACATTAATTGATACATCATTCAGGCATCTTTAATCATCTTAGTATGAGATAATCCATCTCTACAAAGCTGAATTGCTAGAATTTGATTCATTTTCCTAGATTGTTGATATAGGCCCCCGAGGAATTCAAAATATTTAAAAAAGGATTTATTGTTTTGTCTTATAATGTGAGTTTGTATGTCCATAAAGATTTTCTATAATTTTCAGGGAAGTTTGGTAATGGTGGGTGGTGTGGCAGCCCCTGTGGGAAAATTCCCACAAAATAAATATGGGAGGGGGGGGGGGGCGAAGCCACTAGTTGATGATGATAGAAATAAAAGATCAAAAAGAAGTATAACAAACGTATAGAAAGTTTATCTTTACATGTTTTTGGTTAAACAATGACAAAGAAAAATATTTCCCTTCATTACATCTTTTGTAGTTTAATCCCTTTTTTCTGGTTTTTAAAAAAATTCATAAAAAACGATCTCTATTGCTGTCTTTGCCGGCCGACTGCGGCCGAACCGTCAGTCTGTCCGGCCCGTCCGGCATACCTATGGATTCGTCTTGCAATTTCCTACAAGGGCGTTGAAAAATATTATAACCCACATACTATGTTTTTTGTTGTGTATGATCCCTGAAACTTTCCTAGGTAAAACTATATATAAAAAAACGACATAAAAACGAACTTTATTGCAGTTTTTCGGCGGCCGACTGCGGCCGAACCGGCAGTCAGTTCGGCCCGTCCGGCATACCTATGGATTCGTCTTGCCATGTAGAACCTGAATGTTGAAAAAAAAGGGACCCCTTTACTGTGTATTTTTTTTGTAATAATCCATCAAAGTTGTCTATGTAAATTCGGTAAAAAAACGAGGAAACGTTTTTTTCCCAGCTACTTTCATATAATTTCTTAAGATTAAGCTTAAAACAACAAAATATGACAAAATACCAACAAAATAATAGTAAGTACATAAAATTTTAGTTAATTGTATACAAATACACATTAATTAAATAAAAAAACCGTGTTCTTTTATTAATTTCTACTATGTATTTTAGGGAAAATATAACTAGGAAAAATTGTCTCCCTGTCTCACAGCTCTCTCACAGGCTATTAGTAAAGTAACTACATTCATAGCTTTAATTAAAATACATTAAATTAAATAATATTCAAAACAACAAGCTGGTGTAATAAAATGAACTTTTAGCATATTAAATTGAAATTAAAATTGTTTCTAAACTAAACTATTACATAAATATTACATTGTTAGCCTTTTATCATCACATTTGCTGTTGTACACACAACATTAGTAAGAATCTTAATTTACCAACACCCTGGCTTTGTTATTTTTGATTAGTCATAAGAATTAGAGGGAAAAATTTAAATATCTGTTTTGTCATTATGAGTGATTTTTATAGTAAAATTAACAGTTTAATCCTTTTAAGATGTTTTTTTTTTAAATTTGCCTTGTTATTTTTACTTATTTCTAGTTAATTTGTTTTAAATTACAAGGAAAATACTAGTAAATTGTGATAAAATGAACATTTTATTACTTTTAAGTTTCTTTTTTTAAAATTTGCATTGTTATTTTTCCTTATTTCTAGTTATTTTGTCTTAAATTACTAGGTAAATACTAGTAAATTGTGATAAAATGGACATTTTATTCCTTTTAACATGTTTTTTATTAATTTACTTTGTTATTTTTACTTATTTTAAGTTACTTTTGAAATGATTCATGTTTCTTGTAATTACATGTAATGTTTTTGCATATTGTCTTAAATTTTCAACTTAATTATCAAATGTATACAGTTTTTTTATTAATCCTTTCCATAATTAATGTATAAAATATAAAACTGTATTCTTTTTTTTCAGAATCTTAAAGTAATTTACCAAACCAACCAAACCCAACTGTATCCAATCAAGGTAGGCAGTTTTTTTAAACCTCATTAATTCAAGCAAATTTAAGAACCAAGATGTTTCTATTCAGTATTATTGGACATTAATATAATGATTAATATTGTTAGGTACTTAATTAAGGCCTTTTTTTCTTGGATTAACTCATGTTCAATAGGTACTTACATAAATAATTAATACTACCCCAATAACAGTTGAAAAAACTTTTCTCTTTGGATAATTTCTTTACACTAGGTACTTAATTAAATGTTTTTATTGGCCAGACCCCCTCCCCCCCTCCATACCATTTCAAAATACTTTTCTCTTTGGGATTAACAAATATTACTTTGGATACATATTGTACCCTAGGTACCTAATTCAGTGTCAATATTAGCCAGACCACTATATATATATACTACATCTTAAGAACTATTACAGTTGATGTTCAAGATCTTATTTCATGATTAAGATTCTTTTACCCTAGGTACCTAATTCAGTGTTAATATTTGATCAAAGTATCCCCTTTTAAAAAAGTATTTCCAAGTCTCTTGCCATTTTAGTTACTTATTTAAAAGCCTAAATTTGATGGATAAACCCACAATTAAGATTTTAGTACTCCCATAAGATTAAGATCCTTTACCCTAGGTACCTAATTCAGTGTCAATATTTGAACAAAGTTGTCATTTCATTAACTTATTTAAAAACCTAATTTTGATGTATTAACCAGATGTTAAAAAAATCTTAACCCATGAGTTTAAGATTTTAGTGCCCCCTCTCTAAAGGGATATTTCCATGTACATAAAAAGTATCTGGTCACTTAAGTTACATATTTAAAAGCCTAAATTTGATGGTTTAACCAGATGTTTCAAGATCTTAACCCATGAGATTAAGATTTTAGTGCCCCCTCTCAAAAGGGATATTTCCATGTACATAAAAAGTATCTTGTCACTTAAGTTACATATTTAAAAGCCTAAATTTGATGGTTTAACCAGATGTTTCAAGATCTTAACCCATGAGTTTAAGATCTTAGTATCCCATGTCAAAAAAGGGGTATTACCAAGCAGAAAAAGGTCACTTTGGTTACTTTTGTAGACACCTAAATTTGTTGGATTAAACCTTGTCAATCTCTTGATTAAGATTTTAGTACCCCCATATAATGGAAGTTACAACCATTAAAGTGGATTAATCCTTCACACTAGGTACTTAATTAAATATTTTTATTAGCCAGATCCCTAAATTACAATTGGAAAAACTTTTCTCTGTCAGATTACCATATCTTATTTTGGATTCATCTTTTACACTAGGTACCTAATTCAGTGTCATTATTTGCCAGACCTTTGTATCTACTGCATCTAATTTGATACTCTATACAAAACTGTACTACCTACCATGTAATAATAAGTGTCAATGATAGTATTTTAATCTAGAATGTCGGACAAGATTGATGCCATCTTTTTCTACGTTCCTGGCCAAGGAGCTTCCACGCCGGAAGATGCCCTGCCTGGGCCTGCCATCGCTGACCGCCTCAAGGACCTGGCGTCCATCATGACGGTAAGAGCTTTACTATATACCTGCAAAGCTGCTCTATAAACCCTACACTTAAATGTGCATACCCTGTCCTATGTGACCTATATGTATCTTTTTACTTTCTAGTTGCATTCTGGTCATGATTGACCACAATTAAAACTATCAAAGCTGCTCTATAACTAACTTGACAGTGATTTGTCCTAATGCAAAAGTGTGCTAAATTAACTAAAATTATGAGCAAAATACTAAGGTAGTATTTTAATCAGGAGATTGAGAGCGGCCTCAAGGGCCAAGCAGCGGCTGGGGCAATAGCAAGCCTAATTGCATTTGCCAACACCATCCTGCCCACGCATGAGCTGCTAGGCGCTGGCTACCCAGGAAAGAAGAGCAATGATGTGCGTGTTGAAGCTGTGCTCAAAAAACTGGCGGTGGCATTTGCCAACCGCCAGTATGCCTACATGTGGTTGAATTCGTTCCACATGTGCGCCATCTGCAGGCAGTCAGTGGACTTTGGTGAATTCATCCACCGGTTCACCTTTGATGGCGAACAGCGCATCAAGGACGGCATTGACCATCTTGCCACCTACATGGTCAAGCTGTACCGGGCCAAGCGCCTCACCAGCCATCTCCTCCACTTCTGCGAAAAGCAGTTGGGGGTGCCTGTGCATGAGGTGCGTCCGCCTCGTCAACCTCAGGATTCCAGACCAGCCGGTCTGCCTGCTGCGGTCCTGCCAACTGGTGGTGCCGGGAAACGTACGACCCGCACCACATCCCAGCAGCCGCCCAACAACCAGCCAGCGGACGTTGGTACGCCAAGCTTGGCCGGGGACCGCTTGTCCCCGAACGTCCGCACCCGGTCAGGGGCGACTGCTGCCAGGCCTGTGCCCCGCGTTCCACAGCCTGGCTCTCAAGCTGCTGCATCAGCCAGCAAATCCTTTCAGGCCCCTGCTGAACCGCAGGATGCTGTGTTGCCGTGCCCGGCCCGGGCTGAACCACCCCGGAGCATCCTGCCTGTTACCAGGGGTCTTGTTGTGTCTCAGAACACAATCCTGTCTGTGCCACAGTCTGGCACAGGCTTTTGGGAGACCCCCAGTGTCCCCCAGGTGCCGGTGTGGCCACCACCACCACCAACAACACCAGCAGTCCCACTGCCGCCACCATCCGTGACTGGGACTTTGGCTGAATTGTTGCCACCAGCATTGGCCCGGGCAACAGCCTCCGGCCGCCTCCAACAGGGTGTGTCATCCACCCAACCCATGCCGCTGGCCATGCAACAACGGCCAGCGCTGCCCTCCCTGCCTCCACCGGAGCCTGTTGCACCAGTTGTAACTGTGCATGCGGATCCGAACAACGTCATCCATCCTCGGCCGGCCACACCCTTTGTGCAGCCGTCAACACCACCTGCGGCACGAAGGGCCAGCGGGGCTGCACCATCAAGCCCCCGCCCTGTGGCCAAGCCATATCCGCTTGAGGAGGTCAGGGAGTCGGTGATGAATCCGGCTGGGACATTGCCAGATTACGTCACATTTGACAACATCCATCGCCAAGATCTCAGGAGTCTGGTCCTAGAGTACACTGGGCTGGAGTATTCTGGCAAGCCAAATACTCCGAAGCCAATAATTATTCAACACCTTCTTAAGGCTATTGCCCGGCAAGCCAATCCGGCGGCCAAGATTGTTGACGCCCACCAGCCATCACTCAACATCAAAGGCCTCATCAACAAAATTAACACCTGGCGCCAGCGCAAACCTGCAGGCCTGACAACCCCCCGACCATCTCAAACATTGCCTGTGGCCAGCCAGGCCCAGGCGGTTGTCAGGTCCACCCCCATCACCCTGGAGAACAGGTTTGCTGGCTTGCCGGACAATGCCCAGTGTACTCTGCGAGCATCTAAACGTAGAAGAGTTCAGGCATCATCATCACCTGTTCCATCCACTTCTACTCCTGTCAAATCAACACCACCTCCATCATCATCTGAACCTTCCCAAGATGCTCCAGACCTTTCCCCAATCAACAGCCCACCCCTCAGTCCTCAACATTTCTCATCACACACACAGGACCAGACTCTCACACACACACAATCAACACAGACAACCACAACTTCATTCTTTGACAAGACTTCTCTCCCCCCAACACTTCCACCGACTCCATTAGCACATCACTCTTCAAATCCATTTACACAATCATCACACAATAGTAGTTCTCTGTCCAATTTTTGTAATTTGAATTTAGGTAATTCAGAGGCCAGCCAGCAGGATGCTGAGATGGTTGACCTGCCTGGAGTTGATCAACTGCCAGAGGAGGGAGACAATGTCACTGGCCAGCAGGATGGTGTTGATCCTTCCCAAGGACAGGAGGTTGGACAGGTTGACCAGCCTGTGCAACAGCCTGCCCAACAGAGGAACAACACCATCCTGCTGGCCAAAGAAGTGACTGACATGACCCTTGAATTTCCCACCTTTGAACAGTTGAGAGCCTCTGGGCAGGCCAACCTCAAAGCTTTATGTAGGTTAAGTGGTAGGTCTGTTGGGAATGACTCCATTCCCCAGCTTATTTTCAAATTGTGCCATCAAAAAATTAAGTACATGTATAATTTAAATCCCTGCTTTAGATTTGATGAGGCTCTGAAAAAGTCTTCAGTCATTCAGAAAAGTAAGAGCCTCATCATCATTATTAATCAACAGCGGGAAGTCCAAAGGCAATTAAATAATCGGTTCAATTACGCGACTGTTGACACTGACATCCCTGACTGGGACAGTGTCAACGATGATAACTTTAGGTTCAGCCGTTTCGTGAAAGCATCTCCTGACGTGGGGAACGGTGTTGTCCAATACTTATTTTTCGTTTTTTCCATTGAAAATTTCAAAGAACAACTTTTGGCACACCATTCCAACTCCACCGACCACCTCAAATTTTTGGCAAAAATTGCCCGACAGCGCGGGGACATCTGTGTTCCCAAGCCGTCGTTGGCCAGCACCACCACATGTCAGGACTATCTGAACTGGTATCGGGCAGATATTAGTATGGTAGTTCCGCACGCATTCCCGGATACAATGATACATGTCTCCACCTGTGATGACTGTAAACAGCCGGTCCGGGAGGAGGCACCACTCGGTTGGAGTGTATTATTGAATCCGGGACCGCAACGAAAACTGACTACCATGCTAGATGCTTTCATAAAAGCGCCAGAGGCGTGGGACTGTCAGAACCCACTGTGCTCATCTGTCAGAAAAATGATTGGGCTGAACAAGATCAAGCCCC
>LS050050.1:7703-19782 GCA_900241095.1 Acartia tonsa | reverse complement strand
TTCAGTTCTGACACTATGTAAGTGTTAATGTCCGTTTGTCCTACCGTTTCAGTGCTTCGCTTTTATGGATGTTGTCATCCTTGTTTTAATTTGAGTTAATATGAACCAACACAAAAATTAACAGAAAAATTTTAAAAAACGGACCAAGAACAACAAAGATATGGGAAAATATTGGACTTCCCGCTTGCACCATTTGGGAGTCTAACCATACCACAAGCAATCATTGATTTTACCTGTACCTCCTACTTCTTCATCATCGTCATCACCAACTAATCCAGAATCATCATCCACTCTGCCACCTAAGAGTAAATATAATTTATTATTTGGCTCTTGGTGTTCTTGGTGAGATTTATCTCTATCATGACTATGAGTGATATTTTATTTTGTACAATGCCTTTCAATGTAAATCAAATGTGCATTCAATCCTATCATATAAAGTAGAGGTTGTTTTGTCTGAAGTTAAAAATATAGGAATCAAAAAGTCTAAATTAGTTGTACTTTTCAGGTAAGCTTTATAAACTTCCTCTGACCCACACCCTCTTATAAGAGACTAGGGGCGAAACAACTAATTTAAATACAAAATACTAAAACTACCACTTTTCGCAAACATCTCCCTATAAACAGATCAACATACCTTCATCATCTAAGCCGCCATACATTCCCTCCTCCCCTTCTTCCTCAATCAAATCAATCTCCGGAGCAAGATGCTCCTCAATGTCAAGATCATCGTCATCATCAAACATATCCGCGCCAGCGGCCATGAGCGCCGCCGCATTCGGCGGCAGCATAGCCGCGCCCATACTGCCGTCGGAAAAGTGAGCGTTGCGGTGTGTTTTGACGTAGTATTCGGATTTGAATGATTTGCCGCATATATCACATTTATATGGTTTCCTTAATATAAAAATAGTTTTTTTCTCGCATAGTTTTATAAACAGCTTTCCACGGATATAAATTAAATGTAAAATTATAAGATTAAAACAAGTTCTTTAACCCCGAGATGCCGAAGGCACGAGCTACAAAAAAACTGATTTTAATCTTATGATTGTACATTTTTATATTCGTAGAAAACCTGCTATAATACGATGCTAGACATAATTTTTTCGTATGGATGAGAACCGATTCTAATCCACCGGATATTAATCGGTTTCGAATGAATACGGTAAAAATAGTGTCAATTTATGATTTTTACATTAAGTGAGGATCATATTACATTGAAAATTAATGTAAAATCTTAAGATGAAAAAAGTGGAACATTAAATTTCTAAAACTTTTGCAAAATATAAATAAAATTCTTACAGGAATATAGACATTTACCTACTCACTAAATTTTCATAGGATCTTATAGGTATATTATTACTGTGTTAAAGTTTACTGTTCTTACCTGTTACTGTGAGACATAATATGTTTGTTTAAATACTTCATCTTGTTAAACTTGGCTCCACACAGCCGGCATCTAAACAAAACAAGTATGATTGGCTTCGTTACTTGCCAAGTCATTTTGTTTAGGGAGGGGGCGTAATGACATCCAAACTTAAACAGTGAGCAAAATGGTCTAAATATTGAGCTAGATTCTTAAAAATTGGTACATAAGCCTAGTCCTATTTACTACATCTAAATGAAAAAAAAAATTAGGTAATAGGTTAGGTACTAAGTACTAACCCCCCACCCCCCTTTCTTAAAAAAGCAAATACAACATTACAGCACATTTGATTTTATCTTTATTTAAGCGAAAAAGCAATAGTCATGAATTTAAAATCAAATCTGATTTTAAGGTAATAACAGAGAGGAAGAAAATAATAGCATTTTAATAACTATGGTACCAAAATTTTATAATAACACTCTCTCATTCGCTCTTAAAACCAGATTTGTTGTTTTTAACTTTTGAACTAACAATTTTAATCTTTAGATGGGGTATTTTTGTTTATCAACAATAAGAAAGAAAATCAATTTATCGTCTCATCCCTCAAAATCCTTGTATAATTGAATTCTAACAATTGAAGCCTACCTAAATTCAACTTTGGCATACATACTATAATTTAGCGGGTATAAACAATATTAGGACAGAAAGAATACCTGTGACGTTTCAACAGCTGTTCATGGCTTTCTTCATGGAGTTGAAGATCAAACTTGCTCTGGAAAACCTCACCACACACTGTGCATGGATGATCTTTAGGGCCCTGAGATAAAGAAGTACATTATTTCAATATATATCATCAATCCTCTTAATGTAAGACGAAAAGGTGGGTTTCTTATCATAATAAACAGATCTATAAATGAAGAGGTGACTATTGTAAAGCTAAACCATATTGAAACATCAAATATATACATTATCCATTAAAATGTTTACTTTGTGACAGTAAATAGACGGTAATTTACCACCTTTTTAATTAAAAACAATGCTGTAAAAAATTCAAAGGAATGGGATACCGCCACGCCTTTTTAAAGAGAAATATTATTAAATGTACTGTATACATTGACAATTACAATGCACCTTGAAAACTAAATAATTCGAATATCAAAAAAAGATGTATTTAGAGCACGAAATAATAAGTCTTTAATGAGTTTTAACAGGTTTAAAATAAGAAGAAACAGTAAAGTGTTCAGTAAACAAAACAGGATATCTAAGAACAAGTACCGCTTTTGAATTGATTACCTGACAAAGGCCAGAATCAAGATGGCGTTTAACATTCTTCTCTTTGATAAATCTCTCCTTGCACTGGGGACACTGGAACATCTTTCTAAAGGCCAGGGGAATGTGGGTGATACGGTGACGTTCTGCCTTGTGAACCTAAATAAGTGCGCTATTAAAAAAACTAACTTTTAACATATTTTTTTGGGTTAGGTAGATTTATACGGATTAGGAAAAAAGGGTGATGGGGAGCACTTTTCGAGGAACTTTACGGAAGGTCTATGAAATTATTATAAAATGGAATAAAAATATCATGGAGAGGCTTAAGTAAAATTAGCAACTATGAGAAACTCAAGATTTTCGAAAAGGCTAGAAGATATCCAGATAACTTAAATAGTGTAATAAGAACTAGTTTATCTTACTTCTGCTTATTCATGATTTTCATTAAAGTAATCACATTTAAAAATATAAGTCATATTTATGTCATAAAAGGGAAGTCGCATCGTCATATGGACAGTTTTCCGCGGATAGTAAAATTAAACAATATAGGATTCATTCCTGTTTGATTGGCCACTAAAGGTCATCAAAACGATGCGATACATGATTTTTCAGTTGGCTCAACCCGGCTTTAAACTTGTTGTTTTTAATTTGAAAAAGAGTACTGAAAAGTAACATTTTTTCCCCTCCTTAAGGAAAAAACCAGAAAAATATGTGGGAGGGGTGACTGAAGTGTATAAAATAAAGAGTACTAAAAAAAAACATTTGCCAGCCAGGGAAAAATGAATCTTGTGCAGAATATACACCCCTGGTATTCAGGGCCTGCTTTCTGGTTAAGTTTTTTTTAACATACCGTAGGCCAGGGCTTGATATTGGGACAAAGTGAGCACTTGTACATCTTGCGGCCACCCTGTCGTTGGCCCTCCACACGTATAGTGATTATTTTAGCCTCCATGTACCCCATACTGTCATCAGCCATTTCCTGAGAATTAAAAGATTGTTTTGAATGTTTAGTCAATAGTCATAAATTGGACTAATATTTTCATTCAGTTTTATCTTAAGAATTTCAATAGGTACCTACTAATAGTATGGTAAATACTTTTCTCGTATTCATTCGAATCCGGTGGATAGGAACCGGTTCTTATCCATACGAAAAAACTATGTCTAGCATCGTATTATATCCAGCTTTCTACGAATATAAAAATGTACTTCGGCACCTCGGGGCTAAAAAAACTAGTTATAATCTTTTAATTGTATATTCTATATTGGCGGAAAGCCGTTTATAATACGATGCGAGAAAAAACTATTATAGCAATGAATTTTTTCTTTTCTAGGTATTGACTCTAATAAAAAGACTTTTATCGTGAAAGTAACTTTAAAAATGGCTATTTATGTATAATAAACGTAAAATATAACCAAGAGGGAGTATTAGACGAAGTAGATTAACCCAATTAACTCAGGAATAAGATAAACCATAAAATGCACTTCATGAAATTGAAACTTCCCACAAAAATCCTAATACTTTCGAAGCGACGTACCTAACTTTTCAAATAATAATATTATCACCTGTATTTCTTCTTTAGCAGATCTAGCTTCAATAATATCCACACCAAGACTTTCACTAATAGAATCATCAACACTAATACTATCCGATCTTGTAGGGGCACTTTGTGATATTGACAATCCTGCACGCTCCAGCGTAGCAACTCTATTGCTGTGACTCAACGCCTGTCTCTCAGTGGTTTGGTCCGCCGAAGAGACTATTGGAAAGACGGACAACACCGGGGATTCGTCCTCTTCGCTGATGGCGCTTCCGGTACCCCAGCCATTTTCCTGTAAAAATTATATTTTGAGAATGTTTTGCTTTTTTATTTGTTTAATTAGTAAATAATTGTAGTAAAAATATCTTATCAAGACAATTTCAAGATTTGGCTCTTTAAATGCTGTAAAAACCAATACACATGTCTAAACATACCTTTTTCATGAAGGGAGGGGTGGTGGAACTGGACATGGCAGACGAAGTGGAAGGCAGGCAGCCATTTGTCGGCGGGTTCTTTATCTTGTGGATGGGTGTAATGGTAAGATTGGGTAGGCTTAAGGTCTGAGCATCTATTTCCTCCTGTAAAAAATATGCATTTATACTTTTTCACTAAATAAAAGATCTTCTATCTTCTTAAACAGCAGTAAAAATCACACATAATAATATAGTTGGGTATTTTTTAAAAACCGTAATCTATATCATTTTACAAAATATATTGAAGGACTATTTTTAATGTTTAGCTTCTCCGAAATAAAACTATTCAGTTTATTTTAAAAGTTAGCATAAAAAAATCACCTTGCAATTCTCCTCGACTGTCTTGTCTATGATCCATGACAGATAATAATAAACTCGATGCTCTACATTCAAGTGATCTTTGTACCTAATAAAAAAGAACATCTTATTTGTTTCAAATAAATGAATAAGTTACATAAAGTGGGTTAAGAGTAATTCTTTTAAAGTTAAATGTAGAAAATAGTAAATAGGTTTGTAAATGAAGAAAATATGAAAAATTTACTTTTGGCATTAGTTAATTACAAGAACACTATTCAAAATAAACATTTTAATAAGCATCAAATGTCATTCAAAAAGGCACCAATACATAATACATAGGTTGTTTTTATGTTAGGAGTAAACTAAACACATTTCAATGTTGCAATCATTTGAATGTTGATATTTTTTGAAAACACATATAAGAAAACTTATTTTTCCTTGGAAAGATAGTTTCTCCTGGAGATACTTAACCGGTAAACACTAAACAGACCCCCCCCTCCCCCCCAAAAAAAATATTACCTTGAATCATCATCTGGGGAGTAGCACACCACCCCACGGCACAACAAACACCGGATTGTTTCTGTACTTGCATCTAACAAAGGGGTCATCCCGAATTAAAAAATCCGGGACACGTTGATTAAATGTAAATTTATTTTGGGAATTATTTCTAGTAATCTCCGCTTTGTTTCTGAAGTCTACCAAGCTACATTTTCTTCATCTTCTACAAATCAAAGTTTAAAACAAAGTTTCAGAAAAAAATCATATGTGATAGGTATACAGTATTTATATAATGGAGATAATGTTTTTCATTTTCTTTCATAGCTGGGTATTATGTTTCATTAGATCTCCTCAACGGCTAAACAGATAAAAAGTAATAAAGCTTGATTTCACGCAAATGGCGAGAAAAGATGTGAAAAAAAGATAATTTTCCCTTATATTAGGTTTTGAAAGTTCTAATTTTCCTGTTTTGGCTGTTTTTCTTTCCTTAAAATTAAAAATAAGATTTCCTCAACGACTAGAATGATTTAAAATAATTCTCAAAGCTAAAGGCCACGCGACTGGCTATGCAAGAAAATAAGATCATTTAGCCCCTAACATTAAGTTTTGGTACAAGTACCAATTTTTCATATTACGGGTGTTTTTTCTTAAACTAAAAGTAAAAACTTTGTACTTTCCCCAAATTTCGCAAATATACTAAATATCACAAAATTAGCATTAGAAAAATTTTAATTTTTATGTTTTCTAGTAAATATTGCGTGAAGTCAAGATGTAGTAAGTTGAAACTTGTATATTATATTTACTCTGCACAGCTGACGGATTATAAACTAACTCGCGCCGGGATCAATCAATCAATAACATAATTCAAAGATTCCCCGTAGAGTAACTTTTACATAGATCTTTGAATGTGGTATATTTTGCTTTTAAATTTGTATGATAAGCCTGAGAGTATTTAACGGGCTTATAATTGCCAAATTTCATACATAAATAATAGAGTTTGGCTGGATTGGACAGATACGGATATCCGGCTGATTTATAATGCTGGATATCAAGTATTCTGGTTTATATTGACTCACTAGAATAGAAATTTTGTAAAAATCGTTAAAATTGAGATGGAACAAAAGCTTTCAAAACGATCTTTTTACAGATTTTTAACAATTTTTTTCTAAAACGGGAACGGGTAATCATACATATTCCAGCATGAAATTACCGTAATTCATTTTTAGCTAAAGATAAAAAAAAAATCGCATCGTATTATAGACAGAATTCCGCTGTAACTAACATGTTAACAGTCAATTTATCAGCCATTGTCTTTACCTTAAGATCACTGTATTCTTAGTCTACATTTAAGAAACAGTCAACCGCAGAATTGCGTGGAGAGTAGCCTTGCTTCTACCAAATGATAAAGAATACGTAGATGTTGACAGGGGAAATTAAATTGTCAATTTAGGTTGCTATTTTAGTCCTCAGATGTTGGTCAATACTTTCCTGCATTGTCAAGGAGGGGATGAGGTAGACTTAAGGGGAGGGGATGGGAATATCGTCATATTAGCCAGATGAGGTATACTTTTTCCATTCTTCTACCTTGAATAAGACAAAAAATTCTTCGCACCTTCCGTCATTTTATTATTCATTCTTAAACTAAATCATATTAAACAAACCAGTTTAGAATTAAGAAAGTATAAAAACAAAAATACAAGTTTTATAATTGGATCTAGTTTTTATTTAATGTATTAAAGTGAGATATATTCAAGGTTACGAAGTATTACAAGTAATTTAAAATTCAACATTTAATAAAAGCGGATGAAAAACACAATGGAACACTTTTTTATATTCATCTCCAACGTAGCGCTTGTTTGACCGCTGGCATTTATGGATTGACCAGTAGTCTACAGACGCTGGTGATGATGGAGGTAAAAATGTTGAATGCTGGAACTGGTTTTATGTTAATGGTTCAGAACAGATGAGCAGATTTAGGAAGTGGCCTCGCCACCAGCAGCTGATGGCATAGTCCTTAAAACAAAGATATTTATATTTAAACTAAAAAGGTCAGTAGTTCAATGATCTAGGAAAAATAACAAGCGAATATTATAATTTACTATCACCATCACTAATTCAACCCCCCTCCCCCAAATAAATAGTCTGGAATGATAAATAATTTAGTAATGGCAATCCGTCGAATTTCTGGGCCGGATTCGGATTCCGGATTCTTAAAAGAATCCGCCAAAAAAAGTAGCGGATTCCTTGCGGATTCCGGATTCTTATTTTTGGCGGATTCCGGATTCTAGCAGTATTTTAAAAGGCTTCAAAAAAAAAATTAAGTGCTACATATGTCCTAAAAATTAATGTTCTTAGTCTTCTCTATAATTCACTTCCGAGAATCGAACCAGATTTTAAGATTTTATATATAATGATGATAATCTTTGCCTTAAAAAAGCGAGAGTTGAAAGAAAAAAATTCAAGACGCTAATTTTAGCATACCAATTAAGAATTCGGAATCGGCTATTAAAAAACTGATTCCGGATCCTGATTCGGATTCCAAAATTGGCCAAAAAATTGGGCGGATTCCGGATCCGGATTGCCAACCCTAATAAATATAAAGATATTTTTTTATTTTAATCCCTCCTTGACGAAAAAATTATGGGGGGGATGAAATATTTCTCCTACTTGAGATAAAAATTAATCTTGTGCAGAATATCATGCACCCCTGCTACTACGCCACTAAATCCTATCTCACCTGATGATATCGGAGTCTCCGGCATCTGTAATTGAGAGGGTGCAAACACGGAAATATTTACCTAAACAAAATAAACATAATAAAATATTTACGTTTTTATCCACGTATCAAGATCTTAAACATTTGGACAATAATGCAAGGAGTTCGGGATAAGTCAATAGACGATAAATTGAAATACATCCCTAAAATATGATAAACAAAATTAACCATTTTGTTAAAATAATAGATAAAAAAGTTTGTTATTACACGTTTTTATAGAAATCCGAAAGGGGATTTTTTAGTTTTAGGACTCGACTGTGTTTAAAGGGCATTTCAGCATTAAGAGGACACTTTAATTTGGTATGCGCCCCTAAACTAGTTTGTAACTTACCGCAGGCAGTTCCCAACTCGTTGTTGTCCCCGTTGTAGTGATGTACGCCAGTCTTGGCCAACATAGCATAGTACTCAATCTCGGACTTCCTACGATATCATTATCATTAAAATTTTTAAATCACAGCCTCTGCCTCCACAACTAGCTGATGTTTGAAAAATAGAGCACTTGGAAGGTGTATGCACTTTTTCAAAACTGTCACAATTCATAAAAATGCGATATTGATTGTGAAAAAATGCAAAAAAAATTAAAACGTTAGCTGAATGAAAATTGTTTTAATTCTTTTTGACGTACGTGCTCAACAAGTCAATTTTCAAACCAAATCTGTTTTTGTAAGTAATAAGAGGAATGCAATTCTTCATACTAAATTGTTTAAAGGGGGTTGTAGACTCCCCCTTTGTATGCTTATGAATAAAACTTATCAAATTTTAGACAACAGAATCGCACAAGATTTAAAGTGGAAATAATAGAATAGGACCTACAAAAAGTGGTCCTAGGACATACGCAGGAGTGACAAGCGTCGGAGAGGAAACCAGGGGTGTATATTCTGCAAATTTGACCCGGCTAAGGAGGGGGAATAAATAAAAATATGTGGTTGGGGGAAAAAAATGTAAAAATTAAGAGAATTAAAAGCATTATTTTCCATTTTTCTCCACTCTTTGGTGAAAAAAAAATTAAATATGTGGAACCCCTTATATAATATAATATGAATAAAATAAAGAGTTTTGAAAATATTTTTCCATTTTATCCCCTTCCTTGCTGGAAAAAAACTATGAGGGAAAAAAAATTAAAAAATTTGCAGCAGGGAAGAAAAAATGAATCTAGTGCAGAATATACACCCCTGGAGGAAACTTAACCAAACCTAACCTATTTTAAACATTCCTAAAGGGCCTTATTTGCATAGTCATATCATAACCTAACAAGTATAGAAATACTTACATTAACTTGATATTTTAGAAACTCTTGCGTTTGTCCACTCCAATAATTGTCTCTCCTGCGTTTGTTCTGGAACCGAAAAAGTAATAATACAGTTTTAAGATTGCCATACCTGAGGGGAGGGGTGTTACTGGCAAGGATGACCAGCTTGCTGGTTCCCTTTCTCAAGGTCTTAATAGTCTGCTTGTAGCCCAGGACATACTTGCCTAAAAATTGAATCAAGTTAATAAAAGTAGTAGCTTCTGGGCATCTCTAAAGGTTCGAGAATCCTGCTTGAGCAATTTTATTCCAGATTTTTGTGTACTTTAATTATAAACAAAATAACTTACATGTAGAAAAGTTAAGACGCTGTTAGTTTGTACAGAAAAATCATGATTCAATTAACAGTTTATTTGTAAGCTAATGAAAAAAGCCCAGCCCAACCCAACCCAAAAACCCTTAAAAACCCAGGGTTTAAAGGGTTTCTATGGGGGTTTTATTGGGTTTTTTAAAAAAAAAACCTGGGTGGGTTTTTTTGGGTGGGTTTTTTGTATGCCCACCCTGGGGGGAGGGGGGTTAATGCAACCATCTCGTAATCAATGATTAAATGGCAATTAGAATTCGAATTTTGATCTGAAACTTTTCATCAGGAATCCTTGGTAGGTCTATTTTCCCTATATCGAACAAAAAGATGGAAAAGTAACCGCTGGCGGCACCGCCGTTTATCCGTTTTTTGCCTATTTTCAGGGAAAATTTATCATTAATTACGTAGGAATCAACTTTTTAAAACATAATTTTGGTTTATTTCATGTTAAATGATAGCAATTACCATTTTTAAAATTTCTAGTACCAACAGCCACCGGCTAGAACAGTTTGGTAAGGTTTTTGAGCGACAACAAGTATTATGTGGAGATAGGTTTCGTGACTAATTTGATCTTAAAATAAAAAAAAATAAAAAATGGCAAAACGGCTGAGCCGCCAGCCGTTACTTTTCTAACGTTTAGTTTGATTTAGGGAAAATAAACCTACCAAGGATTGTTCATGCAAAATTTCAGATCAAAATTCGAATTCTAAGTGCCATTTAATCTTAGATTACGAGATGGTTGCATTAAAAAAAAAACACTTAGTGTCGGTCCGTACTCGTAGTTTAAAGTTAATTTGAACAGGTTAGAATTGTCCAATCGATTTCAAACTTTACATGATGATTCCAATAACAGTTAGGAAAGACTTGAAAAGAGAAGCAACTCCATAATCGTAACCAGAAAGTCCGTACGTCCATATAAAACATGCTGAATTTTTTACAACAAATTTTTGTATGTTAAATTATCAGATTCATCCGACTTTTGGAATACTGATTCCTATTACAAGGTACAATGTTACAAGTGAAGCATATCTATAATCAAGTCCTAAAAATGTAAGCATGTCCTTAAACAGTATCCTGTATTTAAGCAGTTTTGCAACAATTTTACTTACAATTTAGTTTAAACTTATACATTAATATTTTAATTATTCAGATCTGACACTCTACAAGCGTCCTTTGTTTGTCCTTCCACTAGAGCTTCGCTTTTAAGGATGTTGTCATCCTTGTTTTGCCATAATTAAACCAAATATATACGTACAAATTACCTGACTTCATAACCAGAGCCAACCTGGCATTGATGGACTCTGCGGCCGTTTTCTTCCCCTTCTTTTGGGCACCCATCTTCTATATCTGAAATATCAATAATTTGATTCAATAAGTGCCAATAAATAAACAGATACAAAACATTCGATAATTAAACACGATAATTTTTTAAAAGTTCAAAAGAACATAAAAATAGACATGTACAGTATAATTTAGATGCAATCACAGCCTCAAAGTTTAGTTAATAATAAAAAACATAATTTTAATTTTTTAAATGTGTCAAAATTACATGGACAAATAAATCTTAAATCTTAGAAGTTGTGCATATTTAGAAAGGGTTGGCTAAACTTCATTATGCGATACAGATTTGTGGCTAGAATGATTAATTCATTTTGCGTTCTAGCGCCCAATCTCTGACCCACGTACTCCAGCACTTTGACTTCTCCGGGTGAATATTCGGTATTGGTAGAGGTTGCTTGAGCCACATCCACAATATTTTCGCTTTCATCGTCTGAGCTTTTTTGGCGCTCGGTGTTTGAAGTAAGGTACATTTGGTTTGTGCTTGGGCCCTCGATGCTCTGTTGGTCTGCAATTTCTGGAGCGTTTGGGTTCAATGTGTCCAACAAAAGGCTAGCACGCTCTTGGATACAGTCATACAAAACTTGCAGGGCTTCCTTAAAAAAATATACTTATACAGGGGTGTATATTCTGCACAAGATTTATTTTTTTTCCCCTGCTACAAATTTTTTATTTTTTTCCCCCCTAGTTTTTTCTCACCAAGAAGGGGGGAAAATGGAAAAATATTTAAAGAACTCTATATTTTATTTATTTTATCCCTCCTACCACACATTTTTTTTTGGTTTTTTAACCAAGGAGGGTGGGGAAATGGAAAAAATGTTTTCAGTTTTCTTAATTTTTACATTTTTTTCCCTCCAACCACTTATTTTTTATTTTTTTTCCCCCCCCCTGAGCCGGGGATCCCATGCAGAATATACACC
>LS050045.1:14783-26253 GCA_900241095.1 Acartia tonsa | reverse complement strand
AATACCCCCACTCACACACACGCAAACACAAAATATACACGGACAAATTATTTTAATCATGCAAATTATTTAGAATGTTTATAACATAAAAGAATACATATTTGAAAATTTACAAATTGTTACAAAAAATAATTTTTAGTAGCAAAGATACTTCTTCTTTCCGTCAGTCCGTCAGTTCAAAACGCCATGGGGAAAATTTGATTTTCTCCGCTTCTATTTAAGATAGACTACCGATTTTTTGTGAAGATATTCCTTTCCAAAGAGCATCCAGTATACATACAATCTTCTCTCTCTGTCATTCCACAAAAGATATAAAATTTTCGTAAAGGTTTTCTTTAATTAGGGTCGGTCCGTCCGAGACGGATAGCTTTTTTTGATAATTCATGCATGTTAGAATTGTCCTACCGACTTCAAACTTTGCTTGGTGATTCCTGTGGTATTTAGGTACGATTTAGAAAGCGTAGCAACTCTATAATCATTACCTGAATCATTTTGGTATACTGATTCCTGGGACAACAAAGTACAATAGTAGAAACAAAGCTACTCTATAATCAAGTCCTAAAAATGTAAGTATGTCCATAAACATTATCCTGTATAAAGAAATTTTTCAACAAATTTACTCACAATTTTGCTTTGACTCTTATTCATTTATAGTCTGATTATTCAGTTCTGACACTATACAAGAGTTAATGTCCGTTTGTCCTACCTTTTCAGAGCTTCGCTTTTATGGATGTTGTCATCCTTGTTTTTATATGTATTTATATTCATATGCCTTATTTATATTCATAAACAAACGACCATATTGAAGGTGTTACAGTTAGTCGGGGTTATTCTAAAACCTTAAGATTTCTTAAACGATTGGGACCTTAGTGTTGTGTCATAATTGCCATTAAATATACCTAGACAAATATCTCCACATCTTTTAATGACCTAAAACTATGCATACTTTGTTATCTACTACATCCAACTAAAAATAATATATTGAAAGCTGGGCTCGGCACCTATTCTATGTTCTATGGATGAATTTGCTGAAAATTGTTAAAAAAACATTTCTGCTTGAATGACAGTGTTTGCTGCTAGCTGCAGGTTATGCCTTTATTTAGCAAATATTAAAGATTGCTGCGACTGCTTCTGGACCATTATGTAAGGAAATCAAAGCAACTGATTGATATAAATGACACATAATTTAAATTTGACATCAATCAGAGTTTTTCGCGTGGTTTAAAAGTTAATCCGCAATCGACTTAGGGAAATTTTACCTTTTTTGCTTGAGAGAATAGCTATGCATGTTACAAAACCGTCCAAATAAGATATCTCAATAGTGAGTAATTCAAGAAATGCATACCCCACCCCATCCTTGTCTTGTGATATAATCATTTGAGCTTTGACTGCTTATTTACACTAAAATTAGGCATCACAGATAAAATTACTGGCTTCTGAGCACTGATTTTTAAGAACTTACTTCACTTGCACTGACAACTAAGGGAGTAAGGGAGGAGACGATGGATAAATCTTGATTTCATGGTCTTTCAGCGAAAACTTTTAAATTGAATTAATTGCCCATTGTTCCCTCCCTTACTCCCTGCAACTAAGTAGAAAGACATTTTTTTCAACAGATTTAAAATATTAAGTGTCAACAAATGATGTGGTCATAAGAAAGTAAAAGAAAATATACTAAATTAGTCTCTTTTGTACTGTTATATAATGACAACTTAACTCCAGTTGCAACTATGATAGTAAAGGGAAAATACAAAGGAAATAAATATATAAACATCCCCCATAATGATAAACAAAATTACTTCTTATTCATTTTGATTTTAAGTTAAAAAGTTGTGACGTTACTTGTTTGAGACAATCAATAAGTTTTGAGCAAATATCTTAAACCAACGAATAAAAGAGTGTATTTGCATAACTTTAGGTACCAGCATAATTTACAGTCCAATGCCAACTCCTTTCCTATTTGTCTTGTTTCCTTTAATACGACTGTTATTAAATTTTCTACGAGTTGTGTAGCTTAGGTACGGCAATTCCGTTGATAGCTGCCGATTGCAGTGCTACTTTTGGACTAAAATGTCCTAGTTTATCAACATATCCTATTATATAAAGTAGTAAGCGTTTTTTGTCTGTCCCGAAGGATCTCGCTAACCGCTAAACCGATAATGTTCTCCTTTACAATGAAGCTTCTTTTATGTCCTGGGAAAGTTTTAAACTTTTTTTGGGGAGGGTGTCTTCACCCCTCTACCCGCCCCCCCCCCACAAAAAATATTCTTTTTACTCTTTTAAAACCCATATTTAAAATGAGATGAGGTCGAGCGTTGAGTGCCCCTAAAGGCTTCTAGGGGCGTATCCGCTAGTTTTTTTTTATAAAACAAGAACGAAATCATTGAATCATTATCTAGCCGATCCTGAATAATTGAATAATTAAGAAAACAAAAAGGGATATCACTAATAGCTTTGACTCCAAGTGCACTCTTATAGCAAATACTCTAATAATAGCATTACATGTTTAACACATTACAGACAGACAGACAGTTAGGGATTTTGACAAAGTAGCCTCGGACAAAGTAGCCTCAGGGCATTTACTTAAGAAAAGTAGCCTCCTAAGTAAATAGCCTTCTAAGGAAATAGCCTTCTAAGGAAAGTAGCCTCTACTGTTAATAAAAGTCATGGCCGCAGCGCTCGGCCCCCTAGAATATAACCTAACCTAACCTAACCTAACCTAAACATTGAAAAAAACAATATTAAAAGTTGTAAAAACAATATTTAAAATTCTAAAAACAGTATTGAGAATTGTAAAAATCTACCAACCAATTTTTGTAAAATCCACGAAGTTCTAAACGACCTATGTATTTTCCTTAGGAGGCTACTTTTCTTAAGTAAATGTCCTGAGACTACTTTGCCCTAGAGGCTACTTTGTCCGAAGGCTTCTTTGTCCAAGTTCCAGTGTGAGGGGTCCTAAGCTTTATAGAAAACGGTTTGCATGTTAAAAATACAAAAATTTGAAATATTGAGTAGCTATGTTAATGGATATAGAATATACGTGGATATCATGACAGGGGAATAATTGCCTTCAATTACTGTTGCTAACATGGACATTACTTATTGATCAGTTTGTTCATCCAGTAGGAGGGGAGAGGTAAAGTGGGGATCTTAATTTACCCAGCTATAAGTTTCACTTTATGAGAGTACATGATAATCTGGGGTAAGATCCAAGTAATATTAAATGCATATTGTTATGTTAGACTTGAAAGACAAGAATATATTACGCAATGTTCTATATTTGTTTAGCAGGAATTTGGCATAGCCAATAAGCGAAATAAATCTAAAACAGTTGCGTGGCCCCCAACGACAGTTGAAAATCACATATAGGTTTCGTGATTTTTTTCGAAATAATTTTTGTTGTTGGCATAAGCTTGGCAAAATAGAAATAGGATTATAAGCTTAAAATGTATTTCTGATAATTTGTTATTGATTTTTCCCGAATTATGGGTTTCGTTTATCGTAAATCCGTTAAGTAAAGATAAATACAACCTTAAAGCAGTCATAAAACTTGTGTCCAATTGTATCTTCAAAGTGACAGAGTCGTGTTCAGGGAGGTTAAGTTATAGTTTTCTTTTAGTTGTCTTTTAATAGTCTAGTATTGAAAATTTTGGTGTTTTCCTACAAAGTGCAAAGTCGAGCATAGACATTGAAAGCACCCATCACTTAGAAAAAATTAAAAATAAGGGGTTGGGGTAGTGTTTTGTGTCTTTGTGTTTTACTTCAAGTTAGGTTAAATTGGGTACATAGTAACCCTGCAGGGTTAGGGCACAGCAGGTATAAGTAAAATTATATTGACGTACCTTTAAATATATAGAGCAGCTAGACTCCCATTAAATTGCTATTCAATTTCAATAAAATTTACATACTTTTTGTTTTTGTCTATCTTTTTTGGCATAACAGTGGATGTATTATTGCTTGGATCTTCATGATTTTCATGTTCTGTAATAAAATGAAACTTGAAGCAGGCTAAAATTACAATCTCCCCTTCCATTCCCTTTGCCCTATCCCCTGTCCCCCTACTGGATGAACGAACTGACCGATAAACGACTTCCATCTTAGCAAGATAAATTGACGACTTTTTTCCCCCGTCATAATATCCACGTTTATTTTACATCCATTGGCATATCAATCAAATAAATATGTCGCAATTCCTCCGTCTGTATTTTATGTATTGAAAATACTCAAATAAAATTAAATCAATATTATTTTTGCATTTTATATCAAGTACGAAATGACGATTGTGTTTTATAGCAGGGATCTAAAGGGATAAGACAATACCCGATAAAATGATGTACATCCCTAATGATGATACACAACCTTACCACTTCTGTATATTACAATTAGTGGTTGAAACGGTTGTATTCTAAACTTGATGAACCAACTATTCAAAATTCAATAAAAGTCTTCAAAGTTGTTAGGCCATCAATAAGAAAACGTTTTTATCAAATTTTGATTGGTTAGTTTATTAAGTTAAGTGTCTAAGAAATAATTTGATCTACAGAAGGGGTAGTTTTGTGTATCATCATTTGAGATGTACATCAATTTATCAACCATTGTCTTATCCCTTTTGATCGTTAAAAACATGAAAGGCCCACCCAAATAAAAGATATGCTAGCAAAGATTCCACAGGAAATGACAAAATTATAAAATTGTAATGTCTATTTTTAGCGGCGTAAAGCATCTCTATGAAAAGGTTTCAATTATATCAGCTGCAAAAGGCGAATTTTATAAAAGGAAAAGGCAACCCGAACATTACAGACAAACATACAGACAGATTGCTAAAAACGCCTAGCTGTAGAATAGCTTAACATCTAACAATCATTGAAATAATAAAGATATCATTTATCCTAACATCCTTAAAAGCAAAACCAACAGATTTACAGAACAAAGAAATAGATACTAACTTTTGGGTTACAATTTTAGTTCTTCGAACTCAGTATTTGTAAACCCTCACAATTGAATTAAATTGTAGAAAAGCTACTCTTTAAATGTTGTATCTTAAAAAAAACTCACAATCAATTGCCTTTATTTTATGATTTAAAATAGATCACACTCGTTAAGTTGTTTTGTTGTAAAAATTGACAGACAAAATAAACAATTTTGATAAGTTTTAAAATTATCAGACCTTTCTTTCAATTCATTACTTAAGATTTTAATCAACAGTATACTGTAACGTAAGATATCAACGTAAGATCATATTTATAGAACAGCATTCATTTGAAAATGTTTTAGTTTTGGAAAGTTTTATCCTTGGTTTCCGCAAACAATTTTAAAATAAGTCTTTTTACAAAAGTTTATGACTAAAAGTATTCTAAAAATTGTTACCAAATATAAAATAAGCTGAATTAAGAGAAAACTTGTTCATATCAGATTGAATAAAGACAATTAACGTCTAGAAATTCTTATCCATATAAAAGTAACAGGATATATATCTGTTTATTTATACTGAAGAATCTTGCTTACTTCTGAACTGATATGGTTCTCTTTTATAATGAAGCTTCTCATAGTTCCTGAGAAGGTTTATAAATATTTTGTGGGAGGGTACCACAATTTTCACAAGAGAAATCGCTTATTTTACTTCTTTCAAATTAGATATAAAGAAAGACTGGCTGAATTTCTGGCTGATTTACACAATTTTACATTGGATTGACTTGAATTTGTATTTCTTTTGCAGCTA
Organism: Acartia tonsa; assembly: GCA_900241095.1. NCBI lineage: Eukaryota > Metazoa > Arthropoda > Copepoda > Calanoida > Acartiidae > Acartia > Acartia tonsa. Next base: position 20,534 of record LS050045.1, on the reverse strand, counting down.
TAGAAAATCAATACATTTATGAGTAATATGATTCTTTTAACAAAGATCTACAGTATAGATGTATACACAGATAACTACCTCCCTTTTCCAATGACCTTTTCCGTCTGCTAGCAAATTATTTTCTGATACTTGGCTGTGTTAATATTCTCGACACCACTGGTAATTTGAATAAGGAAATACAATTATTTAACTCCTTCCCCCTCTAGTGTTTTACTCTAATCTTTTAACAGCATTATAAATTCTCAAAATTCACGCTTGATTAAAGTTATTAATCTTTTTTAGGGATAAAATATTGAAATATTATTGTTTTGTCAGATGTAAGTAATAAAAGTTAGGATAGAAGGGGACATTAAACTGTTTATTATACCAGTCCCCAAAGTATGATATTATTAATTGTTTGCTTGACAATTTTGGGAACTTTTATTGAATTTTTATTGTGTGGTCCATTAAGTTGAGTGTCCAAACGTTTCAACCATGCCAATTGTATTCTACAGAAGGGGTAAAATTGTTATCATCATTGAGGACGTACATCAATTTATAGACCATTGTCTTATCCCTTTCGATTCCTGAATAAATTTGTCATCCAACTGATGTATAGAGTGCGTTCACATCCGCACATGTGTTACAACATCAAATTACTAGCGGCTTCGCCCCCTAGAAACCTAGTTTCTACGATACCTAGCTATGTTGCGTAGGAGGCTCTATAAATAAATAAAAAATTCGATTTTTTGCGATTTCTCTTGGGAGGGTGGTGGTACCCTCCCCCAAAATAGTTATAAAACAAGAAGCTACTCTGTTAGGGAAAACCCGATCGGTTTAGCGGTTAGCGAGATCCTTCGGTACAGACACACAGAAAGAAAAACACACATCCTGTTACTTTATTATAAGTATACGGACCTGGTACAGTTCACTGTAAAATGTTGCTAGAAACGATTTTTAAAAGGGAAACTAACAACTTTAGCGGTCAAACGGCTGAACTGTTGTCTTATTAAGTTGATAATATAGTTTTTAGATAATGGTCAATACTTAAAGGGGTATAGTATTAGTCATTATTAGGAGTGATCTGGAGGGGTAGCGTTTTATTAGAAAGCGTTATGAAACAATGTATCAGGGTATTCAAGAATCTCGCATAATATCCACGTTTTTTTATATTCATTATTATAGATTTGTTTCAAAAGTCTTTAGACGACTCAATATGACAGCTTGATGCAAATCTTATCTGTAGCTTAAATGACAACATCTATAAAGCATAATTCCACAAATTAGACAAACGGACATTAACACTCATAAAGTGTCAGAACTTCAGAAACCGAATGTCATTTAAAAACCAATATCATAGGATAATTTAATTCTGTTAGAATGGCTAAAAAAATAATTTAAACTGTACGATTTTTCGGATTTTTAAGTTGCTATGTTTTTTAAACGGTACCTTATTAATAAAAGAATCATCATAAAAAGCATAAAATCCATAGGATGATTCTAAAATGCAAAAATCAACGGCTTTATTAACTAATAGACAGTCTATTAAAAAGTTGTGATGTTATATAATGTTTAGCAAAGTTCTTATTACCAGAAATTGTAAATTGTTTTCACATTTATTTCAAATTTGATTTAATAGCCTGCTCGTTTAGCTATTAACAGTGTGTAATATTTAAATGTTTCAAAATTTTAATTATAATTCTATTTTAGCAATAGAGATAGTTTAAAATATTTTTATTTAAAAACACCAAGAACAGTTAATACAGGTTTTTTTTTATAAATTACCTACAAGATATAATCTTCAAATGTTTTTGAAGAATTTTTGAAATGGTATCAAAATATAATCTGACACCTGTAGAATCATACTGCAGAGATTTAAAAAAGATTAATAACCCACATAAATTTTTATTAGGATTTTAAGTTTTAATTTCTTTTACTCATTAGGTCTATTTTTCTAAGTTTATGTGTCTTCTCTTTTGGGTAAAATTCTCAGATTTATGTTTTAGAGTGTTTTGCTACATAATATTGTACTCTACATAGTATACTCTATAGAATAAAATTAAGTCTTTTTGATTTCATTTATCAAAAATGCTTCAGTTGTGTTCCTCCAATCAAAGTGTTTTAATGAAAAAGGGGATTTACACGAGAAAAAAAAAGTTTTGCGCAGTTTGCTTTTACAGACCTATGATAGAAATAATGCATTTAGAGTGTGTAGAAGCATTATCTAAAAAATATTTTAATCTGATGCAAGCATTTTTATATATCCTTATATGTAGGAAAGGAACAGAGTCTGGGTCTGTTTTTTCTCTGCTTGTCCCAATGGATTTCTTGGGGGAGGGTACCACCACCATCCCAAAAAAACAGCCCATATAAAAAAATTACCCCCTCAAAAAATTGTATTTGTTACTTTAAAAACATTAATTAAGAATAGAGAGGAGTGGTTTGACTCCCCCACCCCCCAAGAGAAAAATAACCCACTAAATTTAATTATATTTTGATTTTAAGGTGTAATATATATTTATTATTTTAAATCCTTATTTCTAACATTAAACTGATATCTATGGTCATATTTATTTGAAAGAGACAATGGACTGTAAATTATCCTGGAACCCAAAGTTGTTAAAATGCTCCCTTTTGGTTGGCAAAATCTATACTTGAAATTATCTCCCATTGTCTTATCCCTTTAGATCCCTATTAATATCTTGGCAATGATTAGAATTTTAAAAATTAAATTTGTGGTTCTACCAAAGCATGTGGGTTTTTTTTATTTTAGTATGAGCAAGACTATGTTATGCAACCATTTTTCGCTCAGTTGAGGCCTTTCTTTTACAGTGACCAGTGCTTGGGTTTTGTGATTCATTGGCCAAATAAAATAAGGATCTAGTTAGAAACCTATTTTGTCCAATACGAAATGATTTTGACCAGAGAAATGGAAAAGAAAATCGGCTTGCTCCTGTTAGCTGCTAGTTTTGAGACAACAGTATGCTTGTTAATACAATTGTTATGGATTACTCCGTGGAGCGTTTGTCTGTGTGGAATTTTTCTAGGGAAGCTTACTATAGAGCCTATAAAAAAAATTACGTCATTCAATACAAATGACCAATGATGACCAATAAACAGACTAAAATACCCAATGGCAGGCCAGTATACATTTTAATTGACTAATTATAGGCCAGTATTACGTCATTCTTTATAGGCACTATAAATTGCTTCTTTTCTAGGTGTTGCTCACAATCTTATTAATTGTATGTTCATCAGGTTTACTTCAGAATCATTGCTTTGGAACATTAGTGCAATAATTATTTCTGTTGTATTATTATTATTAATCCCACACGTGACTGTAGATAACTTTAATTATGGCCTTCTCCAAATTTTCACATTTATTTGGAGTATCTGGCTTCAATTCTTTGTAGTAGTCACTGGATTGGTTAAGGTAAGCTTTTTAGGGTTTAGCTCTGCCTGATAATCTGCAGGGAGGAAGGATACATTGGGCTGTTTATTACACTAGTTTCAAGTGAGTGCCCTAACGTTTCAACCAAATTGTAATGTACAGTAGGGTTAATTTTGTGTATTATCATAGGGGTTATAAATTAATTTATCAGCCATTGTCTTATCCCTTTAGATCCCTTGTTAATCTGTTAGACCGACCGTATTGCAAGAGTGGCTTGAATTTCCCTTTAAAGAGATTCACGCTCTGCCCGTAAAACTTGTGCTTAGCTAACGACATAATTTAGTATGATCCAGCATATTATGAGCAAAACATGAAAACAGGAAAAAAATAAGCATCCCTTGAGTGCGGTGTGGGGCCCATTTTTTTCTCTCTTTCTCTTTTCTTCTATTTCCTTCTCTTTCCTTCTTTTTCCTTCTCTTTCCTTCTCTTTCCTTCATACTCCTTTTCTTTCCTTTCCTTCTTTTTCTTTCTCTTTTCTTCTCTTTCCTTCTCTTTCCTTCTCTTTCCTTCTCCTTACTTCTCTCGCCTTCTCTTTACTTCTCTTTCTTTCTCTTTCCTTCACATTCCTTTTCTTTCTTTCCCTTTCCTTCTCTTTTCTTCTCTATCCTTCTTTTGCCTTCTCTTTCCTTCTCCCTCTCTTTCCTTTTCTCTCACCTTTCTTTTCCTTCCTTTTCCGCATTTTGCTTTCTTTCCTTCTTTTGCCTTTTTTTCTTTCTCCTTCTTTTCTCTCTCCTTTTTTCCTTCTGTTTCCTTCTTTTTCTTCTCTTTTTTTTCCCTTCCTCCTCTCTCCTTCCGTTTCCTTCTCTTTCCTTCATATTCATTTTCTTTCCTTTCCTTTCCTTCTTTTTCTTTCTCTTTACTTCTCCTTTCCTTCTCTTTCCTTTTCTTCTCTTCTCTCACCTTTCTTTTTCTTCTTTTTCCGTATTTTGCTTTCTCTTTCCTTCTCTGCCTTCTTCTTCTCTTCTCTCTCCTTCTTTTTCCTTCTCTTCTCTCTCAATCTCTCTCCTTCTCTTTCCTTCTCTTTTCTTCACTCCTTTCTTTCCTTCTTTTTCCTTCTCTTTACTTCTTCTTTTTTCTCTTTCCTTCTTTTGCCTTCTTTTTCCTTCTCTTTCCTTCTCTTTACTTCTCCTTTTTTCTCTTTCCTTTTCTTTCCTTCTTTTGCCTTCTTTTTCCTTCTCTTTCCTACTCTTTCATTCTGTCTCCTTCTCTTTCATTCTTTATCTTGCTTCTCTTTAACCAATTTCATAATATTTCATCTAAAAAATAAATTTAAAATGCCTTTAAATTTTAGTTGATGTGTAGAAAATGTGAGAAATCTTCAGTAACTACAACACCTACAGAAATAGAATCTTCAGCACCTACGGAACCAGTGCCTACAGCGAGTGCCATATACAGTAATAGGGCTTACAGACGTGATATCTATAGTAACAGTGCCAATATGACAATACCTAGAGCAACAGCACCTGTTCCAACAGCACCACCACCTTTTCCAACGGCACCAGTGCCTACAGCGAGTGCTGTATACAGAAATAATATCTACAGTATCAGTGCTACAACAACTGACTATGAAATTCCTCCTCCAAGTTATGAGGAAGTGGTAGAAAACATGCCAAGAAATAATTGTGAAGTGACTAATTTCCTCCATGGCACATTGGTCTGAAAACACAGTTTTGGGTCAACAATTCGTTTTCAGCCGTCTTTTGGCCGATTTTAATGCCCAATACTGCAAATTAGGGGTTTTTTGGGTCAGGGAGTCCATTTATGAAAAAAAATATATGACCTCGAAGGTCAAAGACCGTTAAAATGACCTTTAAAGTCTGATTTTTGCCGTTCCCAAAGTTTTATTGGACATTTAGGGCGGGAAGGAGTTGTCAAATCAAGAAGACTCTGAAATACTTTTTTGTAGACAATTGCATTGGCTAAATATCATGTGAAGTAAAAATTTTTGTAAGTATAACCAGTTTTTCACCAGCTGCAAATTTCAAATTTGCGCGTTTTTAATTTTTAATATCTTGATTATTTTATCTAAATTTTCTTGATTTAATCCATTTAGAAAATATTATATTTTAAATCATTGTTATTTCATCTTACTAAAGGCTAATAAAATTATAGCATATTTTATAAGGATGCGTTTGTTTGGGTGTTTAAATGTGTGTGTGTGTCGCTCCTCACTCTACGCTACAATATAAACAAGGCGCGGATGCATACAGACACAAACACACACACACACACACACGAAGACACATAAAGAGTAGGCTGAAAGAATAATATCAATTATATGAATATAAAACAATAAAATTGACATTTAGAAATTTATTTTA
>LS050045.1:1821-14598 GCA_900241095.1 Acartia tonsa | reverse complement strand
TAACAGATTTTTATACTATTTAGCTATTTCGTATGTTTTCATTTTGTTTATCAGATATTACTCCGCAAAAATAGATCCTTCCCCCCTCTACGCGTCAGAATAATTTTAAATTACAACATCGATGAAATTCAATCGATCTATTAGTTTTTAAGATAATGCACAAAACGAACAAAATCAGAAGCCATATATATCGTGCTATATGAAGCCAATTACAATACCAACAAATTCTCTTTAATAAACATATAGGTTTACTCAGGTTATATTCACTAAGAAAATTTTGCAAAACTTACCCTATGTTAAAAATTGATTAAAAAAAACCACATTTTTGCATTTTGTACCATTTTTTGTGTTATAATTAATTTTTGAACTTATATAGGACTTATTTTAGTTGGACAATTTCCAACATGCAGATATTTGATTTTATCACATTTAAGCAAGTATAGCCAATTTATCAATGTCAACAATACCTTCTTAGATTTTAGGGTTCTGCAACTTTGGCCCCAAATTATTTCAAAAAACATATTATCAACATGGGTTGATATTTAAAATAAAGGTGGCCCAGGATGTCTTTGAAGACTGGCAGGTCAACTTTTGTCTAAATTGATGGGTAGGAAAAATTGAATTGTTGACCCCTCCAGACCAGTGTGCAATGGATATATTTGATGGCCACATAGTCAGTTTTTCTGGTGGTTTTTGTCAAACTTCTTTTGCCTTGTGGACCACTGTGTTAAGTGCGCTCTAGAGTGACACCAGACCCCTAGTATTGTCAGGAAAGCTGTTCAGCTTGTTAAGTCTTTAGAGTACTTAAACTCGTTTCCAGCTTGACGGAGAGTTTAGTTATGTAGATTCTACCATACTTAACCCATCTCAGCAGGACGGGAGTAGTAACCGCAGATCCAAAAACCAGTGCTCAACACAGTTCCTCGTCTTTGGCAAGTCACCATGTGGGCTACAGTTGAGCTAGGACGGAGGTTAAGGTGTGTACGGAGAGCTCTTAGCATGCTGAAGAGAAAACTTGACAACATAAAACACCTTTGTAAGTGGTTATGGACCCCTAGAACTCAAATTTTGAAAATTTCTCGATTCATGTCTATGGGGATGCCTAACCCCCAAAAGGAGTCAAAAATTGTCCAAAAGGCTTTAATGAAAGTTGCTCAGCTTGCCATGCTGAACCTTTTAAAATCCTCTGTAGCTCAATCCTAGCCCAAGTTAGAGATACTGAAAGATGCCCCTGGTTGAAAGATCGATGTTTTCACCCTTCTTGGTTATGGTTAGCGCACTCTCAAGGTAGCCTAGGGGACACATTTTTTTTAGAACTCAGGCCACAGATGAGCTAGAAACGAGTTTAAGTACTCTACAGAGAGCTCTTGGCAAATGAAAGGCAGTTACCATTTGAATTTATAGTCTAAAGTCACTTTGGAGGGCACTTAAGGCACCCTGAAGACGGTAGGCTGACACCAGGATTTCCCAGATTTCAGCTTAGTGTCCTTGGTTTGACTTCAGGGCGCCCTAAGTGCCCTCTAGAGTCGTCTGAGAGGGGTTCTTTACTCCAAGGTGATATGATCTAGGATGCCTTGAGATACCCTGTGCCAAGTTTGGTTAAGCTGAGTCTAATGTAGGCAGCCTGGTAGACTCCCAAAGACGAGGTACCAAAGCGAGCGTATGGGTCACCTTGACTAAGGAATGGTGTTCGATAGAGCAAGAAAAAAGGTGGCGAGGGTTGACAAAACGGGTCTAGCTCAGGCCTGAGATGAGCTACATTTCTTCTTTTGGTGTCTACGGAGAGCTTATGAGATTCTACTAGCAGTTACCATTTGAACCCATAGTCTAAAGTCACTCTAAGTAATCGTCAGGGTGCCCTAAAGTCAGGCAACCTTAACCAGTAGAAGGAGTGGACCCAGATTAAGATGGCTTTAATAAAGATGCTCTAAATGCCCTTACAAATGTCCACACCAAGTTTGGTTTAGCTATCTCAATCCATTCTCTGCTGGTAGTACGCCAAAGTCGAGGTACCATTGCGAGTATACGGGTAGTCACCTTGACTAAGGAATGGTGTTCATTAGAGCGAGAAAAGTGGTGGCGAGGGTTGACAAAGCGGGTCTAGCTCAGGCCACAGATGAACTACAGAAATTCGTTTGTAGTCTACGGATACGTTATGAGATTCTACTATCAGTTACCATTTGAACCTATAGTCTACAGTCACTCTAAGTACTCATCAGGGTGCCCCAAAGTCAAGCAACCTTAACCGGTGGAAGGAGTGGACCCCGCTCAAGATGGCTATAATAAAAGATGCTCTAAATGCCCTCAAGAATGTTCACACCGAGTTTGGTTCAGCTATCTCAACCCATTCTCCGCTGGTAGTACGCCTAAGTCGAGGTACCGGAGCGAGTATTCTCCTATACGCGTAAAGGGGTTGCATATACGGGGGAAAGGGTTGGGAGCTTGAAAAACGTTACTGAGGGTTGACAAAACGGGTCCAGCTCAGGCCACAGATGAGCTACAGAAATTCTTTTGTAGTCTACGGATACTTTATGAGATTCTACAAGCAGTTACCATTTGAACCTATAGTCTAAAGTCACTCTAAGTACTCTTTAGGGTGCCCCAAAGTCAGGCAACCTTAACTGGTAGAAGGATTGGACCCAGCTTAAGATGGCTTTAATTAAGATGCTCTAAATGTCCATCCAAGTTTGGTTTAGCTATCTCAACCCATTCTCCGCTGGTAGACTGCCAAAGACGAGGTACCAGAGTGAGTATACGGGTAGTCTGACTTACAGACAGCATGACTACTGTATAGCATTTGACACTAGCGCCCGTGCTGGTACCTCTGCTTTGGCGCTCTACTACGGGAGTAAGGGTTGAGATATTAATGTCTAGTCTTTACCATGGTGTCAGACAGGCATCTGGTAGTACTCTCCTAGCTTGGGGTGCCTGTATCTCAACTACCAAGGTGCTGAGAGAGAAAAGACAGAGCTTGTAAGAGAAAAGACATGACTTGCAAGTAGTGTCTTTTACAAGCTGTGTCTTTTCTATTACAAGCTCTGTCTTTTGTGAAATTTTGCCTCTCAAAAGACAAAACTTGCAAGAGAAAAGACAGAGCTTGTAAGAGAAAAGACACAACTTGCAATTAGTGTCTTTTACAAGCTGTGTCTTTTCTATTACAAGCTCTGTCTTTTGTGAAATTTGGCCTCTCAAAAGATAAAACTTGCAAGAGAAAAGACAGAGCTTGTAAGAGAAAAGACATTACTTGCAAGTAGTGTCTTTTTTATTGCAAGCTCTGTCTTTTGTGAGATTTGGCCTCTCAAAAGACAAAACTTGCAAGAGAAAAGACAGCTTGAAGAGAAAAGACACAACTTGCATGTAGTGTCTTTTCTATTACATGCTCTGTCTTTTGTGAGATTTTGCCTCTCAAAAGACAAAACTTGCAAGAGAAAAGACATAGCTTGTAAGAGAAAAGACACGACTTGCAAGTAGTGTCTTTTCTATTACAAGCTCTGTCTTCTGTGAGATTTGGCCTTTCAAAAGACAAAACTTGCAAGAGAAAAGACAGGGCTTGTAAGAGAAAAGACAAGACTTGCATGTAGTGTCTTTTACAAGCTGTGACTTTTCTATTACATGCTCTGTCTTTTGTGAGATTTGGCATCTCAAAAGACAAAACTTGAATGCGAAAAGACATTGCTTGTAAGAGAAAAGACACGACTTGCAAGTAATGTCTTTTACAAGCTGTGTCTTTTATATTACAAGCTCTGTCTTTTGTGAAATTTGGCCTTTCAAAAGACAAAACTTGCAAGAGAAAAGACAGAGCTTGTAAGAGAAAAGACACGACTTGCATAAAGAACAGCTTGACTTACTAAGAGCATTTGAATACATCTACCTTAGACCTTTTTTTATACGCGAAAAAAATTACCGTTATATACGCGTATAAAAATGAAGATCAAGGTCTACATGAAGATCTTATTATTTTGGTGTCACTGAAGATTTTGAAAAGTAATGCAGGTATGCTCAGACATCAAATAGAACTACTTCAATAGGTACCTATTGGCTATCAAAATAAAAAGAATTATCCCTTGTTTTTAGAACTTTATTTTCCTTTTCTATTAAAGATTATTCTATTTTTAGAAACCTGTAAAAACGAGGCCCTACTGTGACATATGCGACAAAGATTTCCGAGATAACAGCAAACTGAAACGACATATGCTCATACATACAGGAGAGAAGCCCTACTCATGTGAAGTATGCAATGAAAGATTTGTCCGTAAAGAGGCTGTGGAAAGACACATGCTTAACCAACACGAAGGTAAATAAAAGGGGGGGGGGAGTTAATGCAACCATCTCGTAATCAGTGAGCAAATGGCACTTAGAATTCGAATTTAGATCTTAAATTTTCATGGGTAATCCTTGGTAGGTATTTTTTCCCTAAATCGAACAAAAAGTAACGGCTAGCGGCTCAGACGTTTTGCCATTTTTGGGCTATCTCCAGAGTAAATTAGTCACGAAATCTATCTCCACATAAAACTCTGTCATTCCAGAACGTTACCAAACGGGTCTAGCCGGTAGCTGTTGGTAATAGAAATTTTAAAAAAAGTTATTGCTATCATTTAACATGAATCAAACCAAAAATATGTTTTAAAAAGTTTATTCCTACGTAATTAATGATAAATTTGCCATAAAAATATGCAAAAAAAAAACGGCTGAGCCGGCAGCCGTTACTTTTCCAACTTTTTGTTTAATTCAGTGAAAATAGACCTACCAAGGATTAATCGTGCAAAATTTTAGATCGAAATTCGAATCAAAGTGCCATTCCATTGCAAAAAACGCGATATATGGTTTGTTTAAATGAGTTATATAAGCAAACAAAATTTAGCATAAATGGATATTTAAATCCCAAGGTATTAAATGATCGAGCGTTCAGCTATACCAAAAATTGTTTACCTTGAGTCTTAAAGTTGCATCTAAAAATGCGCCTCATACAGTATTTTTATACTAAACTTACATTCAAACAATTTTCTTACTATTTAGGAATAGAGAAACACCCATGTACAAAATGTCCGAAAGTTTACCTAGCAAGACAGAATCTGGAAGATCATCTCAGACACCACGAAGACAGAGGAACATGTTGTTTTTAAATTGACTTTAAAAAATTTAACAGCTATTGTTTTGTTTACAAAAAAAAACTTTTTACAAGAGTAGATTCCCGCACGAACTCAAAAATCCAGATTTTAATGATTTATTGCGATTTACTGATCAAAAAATACTTGTTGCTGCAAAGTAAAATAGATTTTTATATAAAATAAAAATAATTTCCATAGTTGTTACCTACATAAAGAAATCATTGAAAAAAACTCAATTATTGTTTAAATTGGATTTAATCTCTTTAATATTTTAATAAAATCTTGCTGCGATGCTCAAGTGCAATTAACCTAGTTCTAACAACATCCTGTTACCTGTCCAGATCCTGGTCCTGACGGTCCACCATTTGTTTGTGAAATTTGTGGCAAATCTTTCAACTCAAGGAATAGAATGAATCATCTTTTAGATTCCTATGACAATATGATAAAAGTTGCTGTATTGTCAGTTACTTAAATTATTAAAAGTTAATGTATTGGCTTAAAAACATCACTATACAATTTTTATGGTACTTAGTTAAGTTGAAAGATAGATATTGTCTTTCCAATTTACACTTTTCTGGCAATATTTTTTATGAATCGAGATATATTTTCTACTACAGTGGAATTTATTCTACAATTTGATATAGAAAATTCAAAGCGAAGCATAAATTCAGCCATAAAGAAGCAATGGAAGGAATGGACCCATGCTGTGAATTTTGTGGGGTTTCTTTTCCAAACCGCGCGGTAAGCTAGGCTCCCTTATTTCTGATATAAATATAAATAGAAATAAATAGAGGTCTAATTTTTGTTGATGCCTAATCTGAGTTTACACATATTATGTTTGAAAACAACGCCATAAATATAGAATTAAGTATGTTCCTGCTGCATTTTCAATGTATAGTAGGTATATAATTTTGAATTACATTTTTGTAATAGCGTTGGATTTAGCTAATAAAAAAAATTTATAAATTTTGGTCTTTACTCAATTATTTCAAGTTCAAGCTTGTCATGCTTTGTGGGAAAACATAAATTTCTTAAATAAAGTTTAATGTTTATTTTAACTAACGCAACTGTCATATTTCAGGAATTACAAGAACACAAGAAGACAAATCATGTTGATTCTAAATACACATGTAATATATGTGAAAAAACATTCACAGATTCCTTCAGACTACGCAGACACAAAAACACACATCCAGGAAAATAACAATTTTATTTTACCTTTTATCCTTATTCTATAATAAGTAAAGTTTTTATTTTTTTAAGCTAAAGATCTTAAAATAAATGGTTGTATTTTTCTGGGAAGCTTTATTAATGTGTTTTGGTGGAATTAGATTTTTACAACTCTCCCCTAGAGTCTACGGACAAAGCAACTTCTAGTATGCATACAAAGTTATAAGTATCATTGTCTTTTTTTGGGTAGTTATCAAAAATAATTTAAAGAAATATAAGTGTAATGAAACTTGAAAGTGATAGGTTTGAGTTCCGGCACAAACTGCATCCTAACTAAATATGCTAAAAATATTGTTTGTTGTATTTTATTTGGGGAAATGTTTTTGCCTATGAACAAGCGCGAATTTTAGCTATGCTAGGTCTTCCAGACAATTGTCGTGTAAAAATCTTTATTCGTCTTGTTAACTATGAATCATATTTAAGTAGGTACCTAGAGACTGAAATCTTGAATCAAATTGTTATGTTTTGTTTTGAAGATGGCAAAGATTACCCCTGTACGATATGTGATAAAATTTTTAAGAATCAAGATGCTTTGATTAGACACATGAGAATTCACTTAGGTAGGTATTATATCCATTTTCATTAATTTCATGCAATTTCTTACTGGAGGATTCAGGTTCCCTGCCAAAAGATGGTTAAAAGCCTTCCTAGGACCTTTTTATTGTAAAGGAAGGTCAATTTGATGGTTGTTTTTAGTATGATTTTAACGTTCTTAATCTTTATTTTAATAATAAAAAAGTATCTAAGTTTTCCTTGTTATAAATGTCTTGAGGTTCTTTTTGATTATTTTCCAGTTATCCCCGCTTTTCCATAGAGGCTAGGAGCGAGACAACTAGTTACAGTTTAAAGACGTAAAATTCACGATTTTAACCGGATCTTACTCATTTTACCTAATCCTCGTCTAACTTTGGCAAGTGTTCTACATTATTCGTGCACAATTTAGGAAATATTATTTCGTAGCTAAAATAAATCCTATTTGTAAACAATAGGTACCTTCCTAGCTTGTAATATAACTGTTATAGTTACAATAAAAAGCTTTTGTCGTTTGCACTTTGCACATCTAATGTTCTTATACCATCCATAGGACCATAGTTCTTCTTAACACATTATTTGTATCTAGGAACTGGATTTGCATGTGATTTATGTGATGCAGTATTTACGGAGAGATATAAACTAGCTAGACACTTTACAACCCACCAGAACAAGATAGCGGAGACCTGCAAGGTCTGTGGCAAATTTTTCATCTCTAGCACAATTTGGAAGAAACACATAAAGATGCATGTTAGAAAAGGTATAAATATTTAGATTTATTTAAAATGATTTCCCATATGTTACAGGTTTGAACGGTATCTGTATTTTATGTCACTTGAACATAATTTTTAGCGGTTTTATTTTATTTTAACGTGCTTATACATGAGTAAAATTACTTACTGATTACTTTACGTATAATTTAAAGTACCTACTGCTGCTATGTCAGATGCACGACATTTATAGTAGAAGTAATGTTTTGGCTTAAACAGGCGCAACTCATTACCATGTATATTACAAGACTTACAGACAAATGTGCAATTAAAGGGTTGGTTTTCTGAAACAGTTGGGGTGTTAGTGGCTAAGGGCCTACGATAGGGTTCTGGCCCTTCGTTGTTATCAACTGTCTTTAGAGGTATTAATAAGGATTAGTTTCCTAAAAACGTATATACAAATTTTAATGTGTGCAATTCCCCAATTTCCATGTAAAATTCATGTACTTTGAATTTTTACTAGATAGGTTTATGTGTAGCATTAGACTTTATAAAGTTACTCATAAAAATTATTTTGTGTAGGTCATCTATCAGCAGCGGATGTTACCGAAGAAGTTTTGAATCCCCCTACAGCTCCTATTATTGCTGCAGGCACAGATGATCTTTTTGCAATTCATCCTTCAGGTATATTTTCTGAAATATATTATAATGACAATTTGTGGATGTTATCTTTATCTATTATACTTAGTAGAACGATGTCTGTCTGTTTGTCTGAAGCTTAAGATCTCGGAAACCGCCGAATTGACTGGGCTTTACTTAAAGTTATCAGGGTATATAGAAAATGGTTTTGTGGCAGTTTTAAATTTTTAATGTTTAGGGGTGGGACAATCCCCCCCACTCCCAATTAGTGTTTAACTCAGTAAAAGTGAACATTTTTTCTAACCTTCCCTTTTAGAACACTATTCTATAATTAAGATCAATTAATGAAGATTAACCTTTTTATGGGCAAAATATTAAACGGAATAATATCTCTTTAGAATTACTAGAGGATGAAAGTAACTTGGAAGGAAGCAATATGAATGACAGCAATATGGATGGGAGTGGTATGGATGTGTCTGATACTGTTGATAATGATGATGGAACAGATCAGGATGATGGCGAAGGCCAGGGATTCATTGACTGTGGCAGCTTTTTCCAGGTAATAAAATACATTTTGGGATAAAGAATGAGGTAGGGATTGGGATACTCAGCTGAGGATAAAGCCCAAATATATTTATTATATACAGTATTATATTTGAATTTTTGGCACATTGGAATGTTGAGAAGAAAAAAAGTTCCTTATAAGTGCTTCATTACATAGTCGAGCATCCCTCCTCTCCTTATTTAGTAATAAATTAAAAATAAGGGTGAGGGCAGTTTTTCATTTGTTTATTACATACACATAGAGATTCCCCTGCAGGGTTTAATCATATGGGATAAAACTACCTCCCCTTCTAATTTCAAACTCATTTTAAAAATAATGGTAAGGTTAGGGGTTTTATTGCTCAATAGACACTTTGAGGGAAAGCACTTATTTATTTTCTAAACAAAGTAATTTTAAACACTTTGATTGAAAAATGACAAAAATTGCTATAAAAGCTCCAGTGACTAATTTTCTCAAACCTTAAAAGTGAAAAATCGTACCTATCATTGAAATTTCAGTTTTTTCTTTTTAATTTTGTAATTAAAGGCTGAAATGGTTGAGCTAAACAATGATGATGAAGCTAATAACGAGTCTGATGAAAACAATGAGGAGGAAACTAATGATAATAATGGAGAACAGGGGGAACATCCAGAAATAGATGAAGGAACACATGTCAAAAGTAATGTTATCTATTCAATGATAGAAATTTATTTTTGCACTGAGCATAAATTGCGTTAACGTTATTGCATGAGAGTTTTTTTCCAATGTATTCTGTTCCTTGAAGAACATTGTAAAACAATAAAATAAAACCTCGAAAAAAACACTGAAGACACAATATTCAGTAGTATCGCAAAAACTTCCTAGTTCATGTAAACATTGAAAAAAAAACATGGAGAACCTAATCTTTATGGTAATCTCCAAATCTTTTTAGTGCTTGTAAAAATCTTAGTAGTGGAAACATTTTCTTTATTGTATTCTGAAAAATCCCGCTTTCCTAAAGAGTTTTGATTTTCTACAATAGTTTTTGAACATCTTGTAGGCTTTATTCTTGTACACAAACAAAATATCTCAAAAAAACAGTTTCTAAGGTTACTTCTGACTTGTGTGATGATGGCACAGGACAAGATGATTGGGACGACAGGTCTGAACTTGGTGATCTAGAAGGAGTACACAGCTTAACAGATGATGAGGAGAATAGTCAGCAAGTCAACCAAAGCAATGATAAGAAGGCTGCTAAAAAAGCTAGGAACGTAAAAGTTTTGAAATTTTGTCATTTTCAAAGGAAATGATATATTACCTACAGTTTTTTTGCCTGGTCAGTGGTCAATCATCATGTGCCTATCTTAAAGATTTTTTAAAAAATTTTTTCATGATATTAAGTACTTAGGTATTTTTTTGATAATACAACCCCATTGTTTTGTTTTTTTAGCCCATGCAAAGAAACAAAAATGCTAAAAATGTAAAACATAAAGGATAAATTATCTTAGTATTGTGAATGGAATGGCTTGGCCCGAAAAAGGGACTAAGAGTTGTTTACATTAGTAGTTGGTACTTTAATTTCAATGTAATGTTGTAATGTTGTTTTTGGTCTTATTTCAATAATTCCTTTGCTGTTAAGAATAAAATCATGAACCGCGTCTTCAGGGGTGTATACTCTACACAAGATTCATTTTTTCCCCTGCTGCAAAAATTTTATTTTTTCCCCCTCCTAGTTTTTTCCAGCAAGGAAGAAGATAAAATGGAAAAATATTTTCAAAACTCTTCTTTTTATTCATAGCATCCCCACATATTCTTTTAATTTTTTTTCACCAAAAAGGTGAGAAAAATGGAAAAAAATGCTTTCAGTTAATTCTCTAAATTTTTACATTTTTTCCCCCCAACCACATATTTTTTATTTCTCTCCCCCCCCCCCTCCCCCTCAGCAGGGTAAAATTTGAAAATATACACCGCTGCTCGTCTTTCAGTTCCAACCCCTAAGTTTTCTTAATAGCTAAGCTAATATAATACCTTTCATTTTTAGAAATAATCTTAAAACTTTTTCTGAACAGGTTGAGTGGAAGAAATGAATACACTAATTTATTTCACTGTGACGACTGTGATAAAACATTCAAACTAAAGAAAAGCTTAACTAGACACAGGAGAATTCATACAGGTAACATTAAATGAAAATTATCATTATCAATTACCATTTTTAATTGTAGCGCATATATCCATAATTAGAATGTACGGAAGAGAAGCTGACTTCAAATAATAATGAAGATAAACATAATTACCCTTTTAAGACTCCATCAATTTTGTTATTGGCTTGTTAGTACTATGCTACGCTACAAGATAAACCATAAAGATACAGGGGTGTATAATATGCACTGTATATCTTTCATAATCACTCAACCCTTCTACCAAAATGTTTATTATGTACCTATCTCATTTAAACTATTAATGTACCTAAATTCCTTATTTAGGAAACACTTACGATTGTCCAACTTGTGGGACGAAATTTTTAGAAAACTGCACACTCAAGATTCATTTAGAAAATGTTCACGGGAAAAACAAAGAAAAAAAGCAATGCCAGGCATGTTTATACAAAACAGCTATCAAAATTTTAAAATATAAATAAGATTTATAGATATATGGACCACTACCAGATAAGCATACACACAAATGGGCCTTCTCCCCCCCCCTATTTTTAAAAAGAAAATAGTGAAGATATTGTTAGGATAATTTGCTACAAAAAAGCCTTATTTTATCGGTTATGTATAAACATTTAAATTTCTTTAGTTGTGTAACAAGGTATTAAATACTGTTGGTTTGTACACCAACCATCTACAAAATCATGTAACTAAAGGTAACATTTTTATTTTACTGAAACTGTTTATAGTGCTCATATAATATAAAATGACGTCATACTGGCCTGCCATTGGTCAATTAAAATGTACACTTGCCTGCCATTGGTAATTAAGTATGTGTATTGGCCTATCATTAGTCATTTGTATTGTATGACGTCTATTATACAAAGCATTATCGAAATTCTGTATGGAACAATGGAGATGGTCTCAGTTCGCTTTGCACAAGTACATTGTACATTCCCACAGGGGTGTATATTCTGCAATATTGACCCTGCTAAAGGGGGAAGTGGGTTGAAATAAAATATATGTTGTTGGGGGGGAAAAATGTAAAAATTAAGAGAAATAAAAACATTTTTTCCATTTTTCTCAATTGGGGGGATAATAAGAATTAAATAAGGAGTTCTGAAAATATTTTTCCCCTTCCTTGCTGGAAAAAAAAACAGTAGGGGGAAAAAATTTAAAAAAATCAGCAGGGGAAAAAAAGGAAAAATGCAGAATATAATACACCCCTGCATTTCCATTTCCTTGAAAAATTTCTGTTCTTTAAATTAACATGCTTTTTTTTCTTTATAAAGGACAGCTTACTATGCAGCATTATCAAGAGATTTTGTCGACTGGGAAACTCAGTGATGAAAAGGAATTGATTGAAAAATACGAAGCAAGTCTTGCTCCACCACCAACAACACAAAATCAAGATGATGCCGAAAGCGAGTTTGCCGCGGCACATCAAGAATTTCTGGCGGGAAATGGCGAAATTGCAACAACAGCTGATGAAGATAATTTGGCGGGAAACGAAGACGTGGCTGAATCAGAACACGACGAGTCAATTCCTGATTTTGTTGTTGACGGGGGTGTTGCTGTCAAACAGGAACCTCCGGAAACCATGCCAGCAGGTAATGAGGCTGTAACTAAACCTGAACCTGTCCCAAAAATAAAACAAGAACTTCCAGAGCTTTCGTCCAGTGTTGAACAAAATCCATTTTTACAAGACACATTAAGTCCATTTCAAGGGATGTAAAATGTTATTATATATATTCGGATAAATGCGCCCTTTGCATATAATCTAAGTTGTATGGAGGAGGGGGGGGGGGGTTAAAATATTACATTTAATTTTTTTAAAAATGAATTAATTTAAAAAAAGTCTTGGTCCTTTAACAAGCTGCAATGAA
>LS050041.1:0-15168 GCA_900241095.1 Acartia tonsa | reverse complement strand
CCCCCCCCCCCCCCCCCCCCCCCCCCCCCCCCCCCCCCCCCCCCCCCCCCCCCCCCCCGGGGGGGGCCCCCCCCCCCTAAAGAAAATAGCCTAAAACCACCACAGGACCAGTTCAGTGGTTACCGAGATATTAAGCTTCAGACGGACGGACGGACGGACAGACATCATTCTACTTTGTATTATAGATATATATATATATTAATTGTATACAGGGTTGTCCTTCATGAAGAGGAAAAAAATCTTCAGCATAAATGACAAATCAATCTTAGAAAACAGTTTTAAGAGAGTATAATCTATTTCACCTTCCCAACTGATTAACGCTTGAAAGTCATAAACTTAGTCAGGACATTTAGGTCAATTAGTTCTTTTTAAAAAGGGCTGAGTTTACTTATTTTTTTTGTAACAAAGCATCTCTATAATTTGTCCACTTAATAGACGGACCTGTAAAAAGGCGAATTCCTTAACAGTAATTTGCATCCTATTCTTTCCAAAACTATTGCATTCTTAATTCTTTATGTTTATTGCTTAAATGAAAATGTTAATTTACCAGAGCAAAGCTTTTTTATTGAAAATAAGATAATTAAAAATTATCGTATTTGTACCTTACAAAAGCAGACAAATAAAGTACGCTAGCACCATCCAAAATCATCCCTGTTTTGTAAGAATTAATAGCATACTTTGTTTCAAATAAGGATTTTGTTCGGAATAATATACATAACATCTATTTTAATGATATTTATGACTCAAAATTCTTTTGAAATTTGTAAAATTTACCTAAGAGCGTATCTTCTATAAGATATCGTGTTTAAGTATGTCTATTTGACCGTCCAAGCAAAATAAATTGTGACTTATTAGTGTATACTATTTTTGCTATTTATGTACATAAATTTTCTTGTTTTTTGCCTAAATTAATCAGTAAATTTATCAATTTAAAGCCCGGATCCAACCTCCACAAAAATTTTAAGTGGTTGACTTTTTTTATGCATATGCAGATTTTTTACAATTTTTTTCATTAACTTTTTTGCACTGATTTTATTATTCTGGGTAGCACATTTATCTGTTTTTACATCAAAATTGTTTAAGCATGTTATTTCTTACCAATTTTGCTTAATTATATCAAAGAATTCACTATCTGATTTTGTATGATTTTTCAGCAAATCAAGCTCGCCACCGGTGCTAACATTCCCCGTCGCTCCAAGCGGTCGCCAGCCACCACTACTGAAGAAATTCAAGATGGCGACTATGATGAGACAACAACGACATCCGGCTTCCCCACAACCACTGAAGAACCGGTTCCAGAGACAACAACAGCTGATTGGCGTGTACACCACCAGGGGTAAATATATATCAAACGACGACGCCTTGACGCCGACTTTTTGTACTTTTTTTACTGGAAAAGTACAAAATATGTACTTTTAAATTATTTTGACAAAGATAAAATGACACAAGCGACTTTTTGCATGTACTTACTCTATACATACAGCTTTTGATTCAGGGATGCAGGGATAAGATAAAGAATAATTAATCAATTATCCCTCTAACTTTTATCATGTAAAAGTCAATCTTTGGCATCTTGAAAATAAGGAAAGATTAAGTTAAATGCCACATTCCTCTTCCTCCCTGATTTGATTAAAGATTTGAGACAGGATATGGTTAGGTAGAGGCGACACCACAGACAAGAGGGGGGGCGAGCAAGAATGGGATAAATTGATGCGGGATAAATCAGGGATGCCAGGGATTTTTCTTATTTTTATTACACTTTTTCACTAAATATATTTTATTTTAAAAACATTTCTTTTTTTCTTTTGGGTCAATTACTGCAGAAAGCAATTATTTTTTTTATAAGAAAGATAAGGGCAAAATTTTATCATAAAAGCATAGTATTTTATATTACTGAAAAAATTGGGGATAAAAAACATAGACAATTTAGACACAGATTGACTTTTAATATTAATAGTATAGTTTATTATCTAATAAAGAACTTTTGGTAAGTAGGTTCTTTATTAATTTAAACTCAAAGTATTTTTTCAATTCATGATTTTAAATAATTCTTGCCTAAGTAGGAAAAACATTTTCACGACTTAACCTAATAGAAATTTTACATTTTATTCTAAAGATTCATTAGTCATAAATAAGTCTTGCAGTTGTTTCATGTTTGTGTATTCTTTATTTAGGTTTGATTTGGAGATTTTGTTTAAAAAGGGTAAAAAATAAAAAGGTTTAGGTTTTCCAGTGTTAGACATCTAGAGAAGCTTCGCTTTTGTCAAGATAAAAAGTATGTTAAGAACAATGTTTGGCTAATGAACCTTATGAATGTGTGTATGGGTGTGTGTGTGTGTGTGTGTGAGTCTATTGTTATTAAATACTGATTCATCATAATATCATAATATTTACTCTTACACATTGTAATGACTATTATTCTTCTTTAAATAATACTCCTATCTAAAAAAATACACTGTAAAAAATATTTGACCAAAACATTTCATGATATGCAAGAAGGAATTGTTTCATTATTGTTATTTTTCAACTAAAATTCCATAAAATAGCTTAAAACTAAATGGTACAAATTAATGACTATTTTATATATTAGCCTGAATTTAAAGCAAAAAATTTAAGAATCCCTTTTTGCAATATCATTCTAAATTTTTGCATATTTTTTACAGTGTAACTTAAACTATCTATAAGTCTATCTATTAACTAATATCTCTTCTTGTGAAAAGGTCGACAGTGTTAATGATCATTTTTGTTCTTGGTGTCAATTTTTATCTAGGAGTTTTTGATTGTCCATTGTTATAAGTTAAAGAGTTGTTAATTTGAGGCCTTTAAATCTATATTTTTGATTTTAGGAACTATCATTGTGGATTTATATTACTTGGATTTTATACTAGATTCCCCTATTCTCTGTTAATTAAAGTGAAAAATGCAGCGGGCTAACATAACGATTCCCCTCTTCAACATCCTTTACCCCATTCCCTCCCCTTCTAATGAATGAACGAACTGACCAGTAAACGAGTTCCATGTTAGCACGCTAAATTGACGACAATTTTTCCCCTGTCGTAATATCCACGCTAATTATACATCAAATACTTTAAAGTTCATAAGTTTTTTTATAAAGAAAGATATTCTGTAGACCTTTTTATTGCTAAAATGGTGCATTTTCTGTATAACACTATTTCATCCATTATCTCAAAACTGTTATTCTATCTGTATATATCCTTCTCTTTTCTCAAATTCTTCTTTTTTCATCCTTTTTCTTCCATCTTTTAAAGTGGCTTAAAAGTATGAAAGCAAATTTGTGCCTTTTTCTGTACGCATATCTTGAATTTGCTTGTGATTCTTCCCCCTAAAAATATTTAATGATACATACTTTTACCTTTTATGCCAAAAATACATTTTTGCAACCAAACTTCTAAGCCCCTTTAGAACCGAAGCTTGTTCTTAAGGAACAAAATGCTATTTCCTTGACATAATATTATGTAACTAACCCCTCTAGTGACGACGATTCTGGGATGGAAAGAATTGGAACTTCAACTGAAATGCCCGATGACGAAAATGAAGCCACAACCAGGTAGAATACATCCTGTTATTTTTGTATTATTAGTCCAAGTCTGAAATGTTTGATTTACTTCCCTCATAGGTCTGTATCACTTGTTGAAATGATGAAGCCTTAGATTCTCATTTGAGGTTTGATCAAATACAGCTTAACATAAATAATTTATTTATTTTGTCTAATTAGACCAAGCTGTGTTGCTTGTTTTACCTCCTTGAGAGGTCAATATAGGTCTCAAAAAGATCTTGTAATTTAAAATTAAGCATTCATGCTGTATCATACTAATATAGAATAATATGCTTTTTGCTTTTACTGCTTTTTTACTTTAAATAGATTCATTTTTTACCTTTAATAAATTCAGTTATAAATGAGTTTAAGAGCTTTCTAACAAACCCCTGTTCAATAAAGATAACTCTTTGTATTGTTTCTGAATTTACTAAGCATTACTCTTTGTATAATTTCAGATTTAACTGGCGTGCGCGCGGAGCTGTGCGCAGACGTAAGAAGAGGCCCACAACCACCCCACCCACCAGCCTTGACTCCGACTACGAGGACGCCTTGACCATGGAGGACGTGATGTTCAACGAGGCCGAAGAGAACGTGTACTCCGTGGAGGAACAAGGTTTTGTGCTGGCCCTCCGTCTGGCGCCTGAACCATTCTTTCTCGTCAATGGATATGAGTTTAAATTATTGAATAAGTAAGTTTTATCCAAAAAACTTTTTGTAAAGTAATCATATCTATTTTAAGGTACACTGCGTCATACTAGAGATATCAAAAACTTAAATTTCAATGTCAGATAATTAATTATATTATTAGAATCAGGAATTATGTCTTGGCACAAAATTCAACCTAAAAAGCCTTTCATTGAAAGCTTTATATTTTATGGGGTATTTTTTTCCCGCCATCCCACTGAAATGAGATAAATATTTGACATCAACAGGACGAATCTTTTGTGAAATATTCTGGTCAGTCTAGTTGTTAAAGACATTTAATGTCATTCAGGGATCTAAAGGGATAAGACCATGGGTGATAAATAGACATACGTCCCCAATGATAAAATACTAAATAACCTTTTCTGTAGATTACAGTTAGTGGTTAAATCATTCGGACACACAACTAAATGAACCAACGTTTAAAAAAAATTCAATGGAAGCCCCCAAAGTTGTTAACCCAACGAATGTGAAAACATTATTATAAAACTTTGGGTACTAGTGTAATAAACCAGGGAGGGAGGGGACGTTGGGCCGTTTAATACACTAGTCCCCAAAGTTTTATAATAATGATTTCGTATTTGTTGGCTTAATAACTTTGGAAACTTTAATGAATTTTGAATGGTTGGTTCATTAAGTTGAGTGTACAAACATTTCAATTACTAAGTATAATCTACAGAAGGAAAAATTTTGTGTATCATCATTGGGTATTAACATCAATTTATGGGTCATTGTCTTATCACTTTATATCCCTGGTTATAACAGCTCAATGTTCCCTCCCCTGAATATATTTAATAATTTTGTTATTTTTTCAGATTTGTAGATTATTTTGTTTTACCCAGCTTCAACATTTCAAGAGATACAACCAACGTCACATATCACCACTCAAGGCAAAATATTCAAGCATAAAAAGATATTTAAATTGAAAAGCTAAAGGGATTATGGGAAGTAAACGGAAAAATATAGCCTAATATGAGGAAAAACAAGAAATTTAACTATTCATTTTTAGTAGCGGAGCTAGTCTATAATGCACTTGTGATTGCCTCGGCTGCTTTTGAAGTTAGACAGTTTAAATCTTTAGTGAAGATTCCTTTTACATATGCGCATCTATTCTATGTATTGTTTTGTCCACTGACTGTCGGTCATACTTCAAAAGTCATAAACATTTCTTTTTAAAGGTTTCGTGATTTTTTTCTTCAAATTTTGTATATTTTCTATCTATTATTCTTTATGACAATTCAAGTCAATTAAATTCCATGGTTTTAGCTTTGCTACTTATTGATGTTTTCATCCTTGTTTTAAACACAAAAGGTGGGGGGGGGAGTTTTGTAGGGAGGACGCATTTTAAGCCCCCACAAGGCTCAAGCCCCTCTCTGAACGCAAGCCTGAATAAAATTTTTAAATAAAACATGTTTGAATATTTTTTGATATCTAGACTTATGGGAGTTTCTGACATTCAAAACACGGTAAGATCCTCTTCAGTACTGCAGCTATTATATAAATAGCGCCTATGGCAAACGCAAGAGTGACAAACGTCGGAATGAAAACTTTACCTAACCTTACATATTTTATACGTTTTTTTAAATGCGAGGGGCTTTTTAGTATATTCATATCTTAACCTAACCTTCATAGAAATACTTAATTAACCTAATATTTTTGACACTACTGCGTTTGTCCACTCCGACGTTTGTCACTCATGCGCTTGTCCTGGAACCTATAAATAGGTTCATATCCATGCGTTGAAAGACCACTAAAAGAACGTTAACAAGATCGATTGCCGATTCTGTGATTTTTTCAAGGGAAATTATCTACAATTCCATATTTTCATGTACACAAATAAAGTGATACTCACAGCTAGCTAAAATAACGATACCCCCACCTAACCCCTTGACCACATCCCGTCCCACCTAATGAAAGCCTGAACTGACTAATAAAGAGGTCCATATTAGCTACCTAAAATGACAAAAATCTTCCCATGGTATTCTATATCCATTGCCACCACAAGTTTCGTTTTTCTTTCAGTATGGCTCAAAACCAGATTTTGTCAGTCGGAAATAAAACGGATCTAAGCCATACTGTAATAGTTATTCATCGCTTAGTAATATAGACAGTTTTCCGCGAAAAGTAAAATGAAATCCTTGAAATATTTTTTTCTGTATAATAATTAGTACTTAAATATTTGTTTATCTTTATTTTTTCAAATTTTTCAAAATACTAAAATTGAACAAAAATTGACTGAATAATTGTAACCGCAAATGATGAATTAGTTTACAAAAGATTAATCCGTCAAAAAAATGTTGATGTTTTTTTGTAAATTTTGCGGTTTCATCTTTTGGTCTGGTTTTGTAAAATTAAGATAAAATATTTTATTTCCCCCTTTATATTTATGGATTCCCTGTTGGACTTAAATGCTTTGTATTGACATAACTATAACGCAGCAATATTGCATTTAATAAAAGATCTAATGGCTGATTTATGCAGGGATCTAAAGGGACAAAACAATCACCGATAAAGCGATGATGATTCACAAAATAACCCCTTCTGTAGATTACAATTAGTAGTAAAAACAGTTGGATACTCATCTTAATGAACCAACCAATCAAAATTTAATAAAATTCACTATGTCGTTAAGCTAACAACAAAGAAAACGTTATTACAAAACTTTAGGGGTGAAATTAAAGATGATTAAAGTCCCTCAACATATTATGACGTCATACGATATAATAGCTAATGAGAGGCCAGTATACACTGTAATTGACCAATGGTAAAATATATGCTGGCCTCTCATTGGTTATTTTTTCGTATGACGTCATAATCTTTTTATGGACTTTAATCATCTTCCTTGTAATTCATATAAAATTTATTTTTAAATAGGACATCATCATGTTGATAGACTAGCATCCTAAAGTTTTACGCGGAGTATTTTATAAATTTATAAATGATCTACCATTATAGAATAGTCTAATTGTTTTAAAACAGGTATTTCATATTTTGTAAATAAATTATTATTCTCTTCCCGAGGCTGTATGTTCTCTCAAAATTAGCTTTAGTTTAAATAATTATGGTCCCATTGTCTTGGGCGGTTATCCTTGTCCCTTGGAATATAGCCTAAAGCCTTCAAACTGAATAACACCTATTATTAGAGATCTTTAGTTGCATGTAAATTATTAAACATGCATAGAACATCTTTCGCATTTGAGCCAAATAAAGCTAACAATTTTTTCACAAAAATTTTCCATAGAGTAACTTTGCTTCATAAATTGCAAATTAATAATTTGCAAATATGAAATTTCCATGAAACTGCAGAAGGCAAACGGACGGACAGACAGACAGGAATGCAGCTGTTAATTTTCTGTTAGTATTTTACAATTTCTAACGGTGGTTGTCCTAAGAATTTAATAGCACATTAAAGAGATTAAATTATTTTGCATTTTCTCACTTACAAAATATTTTTTCTTAAAATCTTCCCTCCCCTCACCCAAGACAAATTCAAAAGTTT
Source organism: Acartia tonsa (assembly GCA_900241095.1). Taxonomy (NCBI): domain Eukaryota; kingdom Metazoa; phylum Arthropoda; class Copepoda; order Calanoida; family Acartiidae; genus Acartia; species Acartia tonsa. Next base: position 7,408 of record LS050041.1, on the reverse strand, counting down.
TATTTCTAGGTTGTTTTATACCCTTTTGACCGCAGATACTTTATTTCAAAATGTTACCATTAATTAGCATGGATCTAAAGTGATAAAACAATGGTCCATAAATTGATCAACATCCGCAATGAGGATGCACAAAATTACCCTTTCTGTAGATTACAATAAGTAGTTAAAACGTATGAATATTAAACATAATGAAGCAACTAATCAAAATTCGAAAAAGGCCCCCAAAGTTGTTAAGCCAACGAATGCGAAATTGTTACTATCAAGCGTTAGGGACTAGTGTAATAAATAGTGTAGTGTCCCCTGCCTCCCTGACAAACTAGTCTAATACTAATTTTAATGAGGAAAGTGGGGGTTATTTTGTCCAAACAAAATGTAAAGGATAATACCAATTAAGTTATCAATTAGATAATGAAGATTAGAGAAAGGATAATTTCATCTAATTATGGAAAGGGATGAGGATTTTTAAAAATGTAATATTTTTGTTGCTATCAACAATTAACAGTAGAAGTGTTATAGTTAGAAAAATCTTGCATGAAAGATAATTTTTGCATTTAAGGTCAACTTGCACATGAGGAAAATTTATAAACAGATAAAAATATGTTTCAACCTCCAGTCTTATCTTTGTTCGAAAAAAAAGATTTTTGGGCAAGAAATGGCTTTCAACCCGATTAATATGTGGTGGATTAGAACTGGTTCTCAGCTATACTGAAAAATTATGTATAGTATCGTATTACATACAAATTTTCACTAATATTAAAATAAAACTCTTAAAATTAAGACCAGTTTTGCTTGTTCCCAGGGGCCGAAGTCCTAGGCTATTATCTAATTATTTTTTTATTTCAATATTCACAGAAAGCTGTCTTTAATACGATGAGATAAATAACTTTTCTCATGGCATGGCAATGACTGTTTTGACTAGACTTACAGCTACTTTAACATTTAGAATAATTTTCTATGTTTCTTTGAAAGATTTTCTTACTGTGAAATTTGATTCTTAAGATTAAATTTCACAGTTATTTAAGGCGAAGCTATTTTATAAGTATTTGCATATGTATGTCGATTTGTCCGCCTCTAAAAAATAATGTAATACTTGTTATGGTTGTTAATAGATTTGAAATTTTGAAAAATTATAAAGAATAAACAAAACATAATGATATGTTGTTACGAAAATCCAAACAGACCTTTTTTGGTATTTTCCTAAATATTTTTTAAATTATATTTTGCTGTGTTAATTGTGGATATAATTATTATTAATTATCCTTTCATGTAATCATCAATTAATTAATAACACAGCCGTGTTTTATAAAATTATAATGATTCTTTGTTTTTGGGAAAAATCAAAAATAGTTACTTATCGCATCGTATTATAGACAGCTTTCCGCGGATATCAAAATGTAAAATTATATGATTAAAATCAGTTTTGTTACCAAACGAAGGGCTGAAGGCTTTGGCTAACAAAACTGAAACTGATTTTATGATTTGTATTGTATTATTAGTGTGAAATTGTCTGTAATACGAAAAAATAGTTGATTTTTCGGCAATGCAGAAAATCGGTTTTAATCGAGGCCGGGGATATAAATCGGTATCGTAGCCATACTGAAAAATATTTTCCAATAATAATTTTGCATTATACTTTTGTCCAGGATGCCCTGATCGATGTTGTACAAGGATTAGGCGCCCCCGTCCACAAGCTGATCATGACCGTGCCCGCCTTCGCCTCTGCCTTCAACCTTGCCGACCCCGCCAGAAATATGCCAGGTTCCGCCGTCACAGGTCCTCCCGTTGCTATGACCTATCAAAAGGTATAATCTTTTTTTAACCAAAAAAAATGTTCTTAATTTTATTGATTTAGGCGAAATAGATTCGGTTTTTTTATTGATAAGTTTATACATTTAAGTATTCACTAAAACTGTATTTTGAGTATTTTATCCATCCCGAAAAAACTTGCATATGGTTGCTTGTATCTCACCCCTATACATGAAAAAAAAAACACTGGTCGCCAAAGGTGTCTTTCAGATTTAACAAAAATAATTTTGAGGATTTCTTGTTATCAGGCTAGTATCATTATTGGAATGCTAGAAATAAAGAAATAATATCCGAACCGTTCCTTCTTTCTTGGGCGAAAATGTGGTGGGAAAAAAAATGCGCATTTTAATACAATATTGTATAACTTATTGTACATAACCCAGAAGATATTGAAAATATTCCCAACATTAAAATTTTGGTTCTGTTTGAGTGCCCAAAGTTCCCTGTGTAATTCCATTTTATTTTTATTTCTGTCATTCCAATACCAGCCTAATAAAAAGAAATTCTAAAATTTTTGTTAAATCTGGAAGACACCTTTAGCGACCAGTCCACGTAGGTGTCTATAGTGCCCTAGCAAAATGGGGATATATGTCACTGCTTTTGGCCTACCCATTCCATTGAGGTCAGGAAATACCCTTTACCCCATCTCTTTTCTAGGCGGTTTCTTTCCCCTTGTCCTTTCTCCTTCCCATTACTATGACGTCAATAGAATAGGTAGGTCAAAAGCGGCGACATCTATCCCCATTTTCCTAGGGCACTAAACACAGTTACTACCCGGCTGTATCTTACGTAATACATGTAAGTTTATATAAACACCAAAATGACCTATGTATAGAAAAAAAACTGTATATGCGCAAGTTTTGGCCACCATCCAAATTTTATATTATATATTATACACTTTTTACACGATTAACATAATAATTAATCTAACATCCTATGTTCACAAATAATTTATGCATGTTAATAAATAACAACGACAATTGTATCCAAAAATTGGTCAACACTTACTGAGTTTTAAATAAATCGTTAAATGTGCTAAAAATACTTTAAGATACTGAGGAAAATGTATTTTCAATTCTTTCTTATATAATAGTTGTTAAAACAAGCAAAAAATCTTTATTAAAAAGCGTAGCAAAAAGCAATAGTTCAATATTTTCATTTTTTAGGTTTGTCAACTTCTGAGTCGTGGCAACTGGACTCTAGGTAATTTTCATTTAAAAATAAAAGAGAAAAATAATCTAGCATCCTTTTTTACTTAACACTCTACGAATACATTTCGAATGTAATCTATTGTTTTGTCTGTCTACCGAATTATTATGTTTGTCTGTCTATTGTCAGATTGTCTCTCTATTTGTCAGATTGGCTGTCTATTTGTCAGATTGGCTGTCTATTTGTCAGATTGTCTGTATATATGTCAGATTGCCTGTCTATTTGTCAGATTGCCTGTATATTTGTCAGATTGCCTGTCTATTTGTCGGATTGCCTGTCTATTTGTCAGATTGCAGGTCTATTTGTCAGATTGTCTGTATATTTGTCAGATTGTCTGTCTTTTTGTCAGGTTGTCTGTATATTTGTCAGATTGTCTATATATTTGTCAGATTGCCTGTCTATTTGTCAGGTTGTCTGTCTATTTTTCAGATTGCCTGTCTATTTGTCAGATTGTCTGTCTTTTTGTCAGGTTGTCTGTCTTTTTGTCAGGTTGTCTGTCTTTTTGTCAAGTTGTCTGTCTATTTGTCAGGTTGTCTTTCCATTTGTCTGTCAAGTTGTCTTTTGATTTTTAATTTGTCTTTTGATTTTTAATTTGTCTTTCATGTTGTATTTTAGTTTGTATATTAATTTGTTGGTCATTTTTATGAAAGTTTGTCTTTTAGTTTGTTTATAACTTATGTCTGTATACCACTCGTCTCGTAATTTAAATGATTCACTTATTCCCTTAAATTCAGAGCGTGAAGAAGATTTGACTGGCCCATATGCTTATCTCGGCACTAAATGGATTGCTTTTGATGATGACACCAGCTTAAAAATTAAGGTAAATTATTTTTTTCTTCATAAAAAAATACATAAAGATATCTAATGAAAGAATATTTACTTATATTTTAAACAGTTCTACTCATTGTTTAACAGTTATAAATCTCAATCATACCATTTAAATTAGTAACTACTGTTGCTTCTTAACGAAAGAAAAAGATCTTCATTAGCAATCGAATCTCTTGTAGAAGTGAATCAAGAAATAGAAGCTTGGTCGTTTTGCTCATATGCCAAAGATCTTAAACGAACAGACAGACAGACAGCGTATTATTTGTAATCGAGACACAATGTATTGTTTTATATTTTAAGTTATTTCCTTCTTGAAATATGGGAAAGAATGGCGAAGAATGAATGTTCTATTAAAACAAAAAATTTAGATTTTCAAATAATTTCTTAAAATTAAGTGCTGGAAGGTTTCCTATGTGACGTCATAAAAATACGTCTAAAAAGGAGGGAAAGAAAACCCTTAAAGAAGGGTTGTATTATTGACGTATTTTTATGACGTCACGCATGACACTTTTCCTCAAAATTGGTAGACATTTTATAGGTTTCTAAAAGTTTATAATTATGTTCTTTTTAATATCAGACAAATTTGTTCCTAAATGATTGATGATATCTTCTCTGATGTATTTAGAAAGGGGAAATTTTTCATATGGGGGGGGGGGTGGTAGTATACTTATATACAATTAAATTCTGTTGTAATAATTCACGTCATATATAATTAATTACACGTATTTTATTTGGTGTTCTGATACAAACTTTGTATTTAATGCTGCTCAATGTTTTCTAGCTGCAGCGTATGAATACCCATGTATAAGTTATTAAATAGGCCCATATTCGGAAATAAAGAATTTAAACAACAGATACATTGTTCCTAGAGGGCTTATAGACATGCTTAATATATAAAATATCCACGTACTTTCCGTTTATGTGTAAAAGAAGACTTGTATGATTTTATAACAATTCTTCTTATAGCTTTAGTCTTTTAAAAATCTCTATATTTAGTTATTTTCCAACATTTATACTAATCTGAGATATCATTGTGTATAACATACAAAAATGCGTTTTCCCATAAAGTGCACCGTTAAGCACAGCTATCCCGAACCCCTCCCTAATTTTGAAAAAAATGAAAAAAAATGAGAAGTATTTTTTGTTTTTTGTTAAGTTTAGGTTAAGTTAGGATTTATTGGTACTGGGTAGCTCTGCAAGGTTAGGTCAGGATTTAATATTTACAATATTTATTGGAGAATAAGAATAGATAGATTTTTTATTTGAAACTTATAATCATTTAGTAACTGACTATCGACAAAAAAAAATCTGGGCTTTTATTCTTTTAATAAATTCTGTTATTTAAGGTGGGAATGGTTATATGTCAAAAATAAGACACACACTCATACATATAATACTGTACAGTCTTACAAAACAAAGGACAATTGTACAACATTAGAAGCGGAGCAATAATATTACTTGACAAGGAAATACAGGAGAGATACTGGGTAGAATCTATAGAGACTGCGTCGGTATGTTCAAAAAGAGAATTTTCCTACTGACGTAAGGACTTACGGCCTAAGGTACCCAAAGGCAAGCCATCTTTGACGTCATAATTCAATGGAGGTTACCAAACTTTTAAACTATTTGCATTTTTTAACAAAAATATTAAAACAGTTATATTTGTACTGATTTTTGATGATATTAAAAAACAATTAAGGTTAAAATTCAAGTTTCAAAAAATCTGAAATCACACGGTGGTAATAACAGACAGATTTGGGGGGTGGTAATTAGATTTTGGGGAGAAAGAGAGCGAGAGAGACACAGGCAGAAGGAGATAAAGAAATAAAGAGAGAGAGGCAGATAGAAAAGAGAAAAAAAAGACAGTGAAAGAGAGAGGGGCGAAAGGTTACAGTAATTCAATATTAGCGAAATTAATGCAATATTTTAAACAAGAATATGCAAATCCCAATTAGAAAATGAAAGCACTAAGAAAAACAATGTAATTGGATCAGAATTTTTTCTCTGCAGCTGCTCCCATAGCAGTAAGGAAGGGAGGGAGCTGAAATAGAGGACCTTAAACCATCCTGGCACCTATATAAAGCTAACCAAAAACGAAGAACTCAATCGGTTCAATGGTTAGCCATAACTTAAAGCACAAACAAAAAAAACTTGAAGTATTGTGTCGATATAACATTAGTAACCCAAGTTCAGCTAATTTTCAATGGAATAATTGATTGATTCATGAACACAGTAATAGTGTCTGACTGATTATGACGTAACAAAAAAAAATTAGCCAATGAGAGGCCGTTATTGACCAATGGTAAAATTTATAGTGGCCTCTCATTGGCTATTTTTTTTGTTACGTCATAATCAGTCGACAGACACTATTACTGTGTTCCTTTAAACCCCGTTTTTCCTTAATTTTTAATATATTAAAGGATTAAGACCAAATTACATATTATAAAAATTCCCAACGCCCATGAAAAAAAGGATATTAATGTTTAATTTCTATCTGGGATAAGTGGGTTAAATTAAAAATACTTTTTATAAAAAAAAACATTCTATCTATAATAAAAAGTAGCATGATGTCTGTCCGTCCCTTAAGATCTCGTTAACCACTGAACCAATCGGATTCTACTCGGTCCTGTGGTGGTTTTAGGCTATTTCCTTGAGGGTGGGACACACCCAACCTCCCCAAAAACGTAAAATCCCCTCCCATTTTTTTGTTTATGTTGAAGTTAGTTCATATAAAACTACTGGCAGCACAAGTAGTACTTAATTTCTATTTTTTTAATTACCTCTTGGAGCAAAGCCCCTAGAGGCTAGGGGCGAAGCCGCTAGTTATTTATATGGAGTTACAACTCAAACAAAGAGTGATGTCTCGCAAATGAGTTTAAAAATTTGGCGTTGCATTTAAACATGTTGAAAATGGGTTAAAGTTGAAAATAATCAGATGAGTGTTTTTGTTGATAAAGTTTTATTGTTTTTTGTCATGGGTGTTTTTACTGTGAATTTTTTGTAGTTCTATAGAATATTCTAGTAGAATTTCTATAAATAGGTCCTAAAGTTTAAGTTTAGGTATTAAAACGAAAGGACTTCAAATCAGAGGAGCATTGAAGTTACCCTGGCCAGATTTAGGTTGGGTAAGGGTTAAAAATCCCTGCAAGAGCTAGAAAAAATTTTTTTAGAAAATTGCAAACAAGGGGGGGGGGAATACGGTGGTCAGGAATTAGATTTGAGTGAAATTTTTTTATTTGATTTAATTCTTATAATGATAAATCTAAATACCTTATCATCCATCTATCCATCAAGAATATCACAACAATAGACAATAAATGAATAATAATAATATCTAAACAAAAATGGCCATAATTATCATTTTATATGTTTTAAATGAAGAAATTGTTATTTCTTGCATCGTATCATAAACAACTTTCCGCAGATATAGAATGTACAATTATACGATTGAAACCAGTTTTTTTTAGCCCCGAGGTGCCGAAGACACAGGCTAAAAAACTGGTTTTAATCTTATGATTGTACATTTTTATATTTGTAGAAAGCTGGATATAATACGATGCTAGAC
>LS050040.1:34748-45946 GCA_900241095.1 Acartia tonsa | reverse complement strand
TTTTTTTGTCTTATGTGGATATTATTAACCTTGTTATTATACTGTAATTAATTAATCATGATCAATTTTACTGCTTGTTTGTGATTATTTATGTCATGTATATATGTATGTCAATTTTGCTATGTGTCATAAAATAAATATTTCATTTCATTTCATTTCGATGACATAAATTACAAGTCACATATAAACAGAGGGAGGGAGAGGATATTAGACTGTTTGTTACACTAGTCTCCAAAGTTTTATCGCTGGCTTGACAACTGTGGGGACTTCTTGAATTTTGACTAGAAATTACAATCTACAGAATGAGTACTTTGGAATGTTACTCAATTTATCAGCAATTGTCTTATCTCTTTAGATCCCTGCATATTAAGGACAAGCAAAGCTATTCTAAAGCCAATTTGAACTGAAAAATATAAGATTAAAATTTTTAAGGTACCATTTATCAGGCCTTCTTCTTATATAAAAATGACAGGATGTCTATCTGTGTGTGTGTGTGTGTATTGAAATGGATATAGCTAAAAGTAACCACTGTTTTGAGATGGTTCTCCTTTATAGGGAAGCTTATTATATTAGAAAAGGTTTATAATTTTTTAGGGTAACCATCCCAAGAGAATTCGTCCCCATAAAAAAACGTGCTACAATGGCCTCTAGGGGCAGTAGCCACTAATCTAAAAAAACGATCAAATAAACACTATGACAAAAAATCAAGCATCTTTGAAATATTTAATGCAGTTTTTAATTTGGAGGTTCGTAAACACCATCCTTAAAATTAAAATTGGGAAGGGCTGCACTGCCCTTTTTCACAATCTCAAGAAATACAAAACCCTGTGCACACCACTGATTTAAATTTAAATATTTTCAATTTTTTTACATAACTTAAATAGATAACTTAAAGTGACTTTATCTATCCACCACAATAATATTATTTATGTAACCTTGACTATAAATTGTCTTTTTAACTACTGATAATGATGTAGTTTTTGCTGTCGAAAAAAGTTCGGATTTATTTAAGGCTGAATTTCCGTGACCTTAGCAAAGCATTTGATAAAAATGACCATTAATTAAATCACTTCAGGAGTGGTTTTATGAAGAACTTTATAAAAGCAAAGTTGTTCAAAATTTTAAATAAATAATCTTTGCTTTTCTTGTCATGATTATGCGGTAACTCCTAGTGGGTGAAAATTGAACTTGAAATTTTAAATCTAATTTTCTCAAAAACCGCTGCATTTTAGATTTTATTGAAAAGTGAAATGAAGTTACCTAACCTAGGGTAATGAAATGCACTAAGTCCCAATTTAGGTTCTGACACAAAAGTCAAAGCACCTTTATTTGCACTGTGACCTATGTTTATTTTACTTTTAGGAATTTAATATTTAGGTTTAAATTAAATAATATTCATACTTAAATGGCAGTGGAATTATTACAGCTTATATAGATTTGATTCACTCACTCTCCAGGAATTAAAATAAAAGAATAGAAGGGACATGGGTTAAATAACTGTATGTCTACGTGGTGGAGATCCTGTGCCTACTTTCAATTGGGTATTTTGATATCAGCCTATAGCGTCGTAAATATTAACACAGTCAAGTCGCTACAAAAGAGAAGTAAGCAATTTGCTAGCAGACGAAAAAGGTCTCCACCACTGGAACCATGTAGATGTCTCGGTTATAAATTATACTATACGAAAATTTTAAAGCCGTATGACAGTGGCAGCCGAACAATTAGTATTGCTGTCACAAACCCCTAACATTAACCCTTAACGGTCGGAAGGGGGGGGGGGCGTTGAACGTGTAAAAAAAGATAAAGAGCCCAAACTGCGTGACTTTTTAAGTTTGGGTATGACACATAACTAAGAGTTGAAATTTTTTGAATATCTCCATCCTGGCGGGCACAAGGATGCCAGCAAACATGGCAGGGTCATCCAGGTAACAGATCTATAGTATAGATGCATATACAGACAACTACCTGCCATTCTTTTTCGAGTACCACTTTCGTCTGCTTCTTAATAATTTTCTGCTACTTGGCAGTGTTAATATAAGCGATACCATTGGTTGGTTTTCAATGACCCAACACATAGTCGGTAGAAGGTCTTCAAGAAGGGGTGGTTGTTACATATATTATTTATCACTCTATATATATTACTTTAATATCCAGGTAAAAAGCAAAAATATTTTTTTGACTTAAACAAAGCATTTTTTTACCAAAATACTAACATATCCTCTAGTAGTACATTCTTAAATAATTTATCTAAACAAATCCATAAAAATATTCTATAGATATAATATAAACATATTTATTTTATCATAAACTCGTTTATTCTTCCACATATTCTTGCACATATATGCATTGTATACATACAAAGACATTACACATAAATGTTTGTAAAAGAGTTGGTTTCTATGGTCAAATGTTAAATTACCATCACACCAAAGAGTAACTCTTGCCAGGCCAGAATTATTATTAAGGCTACAAGTACACAGAGACATAAATAGAAATAGTGGAAGAGGGTTTGATCCTTGTGGGTGGTCTCTCTCACTACCACCAATACTTACCATTCAATGAAAGTCAAGTATAATCTATCAATCATTTTCTTAAATTAAACTACGCCACCTATAACCCTGTTCCTATCTATTATTAACTTCAGAATCTTGATTAAAACTTATTACAGAGATGCTTCATTTATAATTCCTGTTTTAGCTCAGGACATACTTACATAATTAGGACTTAATATAGAGATGCTTCATTTATTACATTTTATCTTATTGTCATATGAATCAATTTATTCGAAAAATCAAATAAATAGGACAACCATTTAAATTTTAAATAGTGGTAGACTTTCTTGTAACGATTATAGAGTTACTATGCTTTCTAAATCGGACCAAACTGTTACAGGAGTAATCATGTCACAAAACAAGGAAAAAATATACCAAGGATGACAACATCCATAAAAGCGAAGCTCTGAAACGGTAAGACAAATGAACATTAACACTTGATTAGAGTGTCAGAACTGAATAATCAGAATATAAATTATGTATTAGAGTCGAAAGAAATAAAATTGTAAGTAGATCTGTTGAAAAATGCTTAAATACAGGATATTGTTTAAGGACATACTTACATTTTTAGGACTTAATTATAGAGATGCTCCTCTTATAACATTGTACTTTGTTGTCCTAGTAATCAGTATGCCAAAAATCAGATCAATCAAATAATTTTATCACATAAAAATTAGCTGTTAAAATAGTGAAAAATCAACATGTTTAAAATGGACGTACGGACATTCTGGTATCAATTATATAGTTCCTACGTTTTCTAAATCCTACCTAACTACTACAGTAATCAATTCACCATGCAAAGTTTGAAATCGATAGGAGGCTAAGCTTTGTCATTTAAGTTAAGTATTTATGAAAAATTTTAAAAAGAAAATAGCGGGAAAAAGAAGTCAGAATTTAGTCAGTCAGTCAGGGACGAGGACTATGCAAATCTATACAAAACTTTATTTTAAATAAAGAAATATGTAAATGGAAGTTGATCTTGCTTTCTAACTGATGTTTATAAAAGTTACTGCTTATTTTCTCTAGATTTGAATATTTAACCCATTCTATTATTCTACAGTAGACTAGTTCAAAATGATAAAGTAATGAAGAATGAATAAAATTAATAATTCTAAAAATTTGACCTTAGAAGTAGAATGTGAGCTACTCTTTCTAAATATGTTATTACCTACCGTCAATCACTAGGAAGTTCCTGAACATTTTTGTCTGATTAGCCGCTATTTTACTCTACAAACAATGGACATGCACCTGCTTAAGTCTATATGATGCTTCGAGTACTTTAAATCAGTTGAAAGGATAAATATTGTATTGTCTCTCTTTGTCTGAAACATATATGGTCATCTAAATAGTGTACCATTATGTTCGCAAAAATGTCACACCTGAAAAAGCCAAAGTTTTGTTACGTTCAAAAGCTCTCATATAGTTCAACCCTAGATACGTCAAACACTAGTAGCGACAAACGCTAGACAGACAAACAATAGATGCGACAAACCCTAGACTACGACAAACACTAGATTTTTCAATTTCCTGACAAACATTAAAGTTTTTAGAGTACATAAGCTAGAATTTAAACTAGGTTGAAAGTCCTTGTTTGTACAAATTTGGAAACACCCAAAAATGGGTTTTACCTCCCCCCAAAAAATTAAGGAGTTGTGTTAAATCTACAATTCTTATTCACTTAAAGATGTAATTGTCCTAGTCTTTGAATCAGTGGCGTGCACAGCGGTTCATTTGTGGTGTGTGAAATAATTATACTGTGAAATAAGGGGAAAACAGGACGCCATTACTTTGATTAGCACCTTTTCATTTAAATGATTTTAGTTATCAATAGGCAACATAAATGTGTGGCAGGTTTAAAATCTACAGCTGCATCATTCGCAATAAGTTTTACTCGTCTGCTGTCGCAGCAAACAGAAATGTCGCCTGAAAGTTGCAGTTGTAAATTCCGTAGCTGCATTTTTTAATTATCTGAGTAATGAGCAGCAAGCTGTTCTAAGATTTAATGGCATCCGAGCCCTAAAAAAACAAGGATGACCATAAAAGCTTAGCTCTGAAATGGAACGACAAACGAACATTAAAACATGTAGTGTCAGAAATGAATAAGCAGAATATTAATACATAAGTCTAAACAAAATTGTAAGTAATTTTTTTGCAAAACTGATTAAATACATGATACTGTTTAAGGACTTACTTACATTTTTTTATTCGAGATCCTTCGCTTATAAAATTGTAACTTGTTGTAATAGGAATCAGTAAACCAAAAATCAGATAATTTAAACATACAAAAATTAATTATCAAAAAGTAAACAATCAACAGATTTTAAATGGACGTACGGACTTTCTGGTAACGATTAAAGAGTTGCACCTTACTCGCATAGGAATCATCATGCAAAGTTTTCACATTTCTAACCTGTTCTAATTAAGAGCTAACTTTTGCAGATTTACCGACTCTAATTAAAGAAAAGATTCGCTTTTGAAAAGTTTGGACATTTGTAAAATTGTTATTTAGCGTCTTTGTTTGTGAACTTAAAAAAAACATAGCGTTCGTCGCATCTACTGTTTGACGTGGTATCTACTTAACTACTAAACCCGCGATCGTGGCATACTAAGTAGTGTATCCGATCGTTGTCAGGTTGATGATAGGTTCTAATCTAGGTACACCACTGCATGACAAAATGGAAAATGCATCTGCCAAAAAAATGCGCAGCTGATTATCAAACACAGTTGAAAATTCCAGACAAAGGGGGATTGTCTGGTGGTGTTACATACAATCAATTTATTCGCTATCAACTGCATTCCTAGCATCAAGAGGCTCTGCATTCGAAGGGAGAGTAATAATATTCCAAAGCTATCCAGACTTAAATTTTAAAAATAAATAGCATTAAGCGAGAACTTATCAGACAAATTAAAAAGCCTTACTACTTTATATAAGAAAAATATAAACAAAGAGAAGCAACACTATATAACTCGGATCATGAATAAAAATATGAAAAACATATTTCTTAAAAGCCTATATTTTACTTGAAATTATAATCAAATTACATAATTTTCAAAAAATGTAATATTTCTAATAAATTCTCGTTCATAATCAAAATGAATGGGTGTATGATGCAAGTGTAATGCGACAACGGCTAGAAATAATGATTCCTATTTCATTTGTAGGCTTACAAAGTTTTTAAATTGGAAGAGCTCAAGAAAAATACTCCTTGTCACAACAAACCAGAAGGTAGTATACGTGAAATGTTGATATAAAATTAATATTTAGAAAATAATAGTTTTTGATAAAAAAAAGTATCACGAGCATTAAAGACATCGAGAAATTGTTAAACTTACATTTTATAGTTCTAAAACAGATTTAGTAAAAAGGAAAATTAAGCATATCGGTTTAATAAGAGTTAATATGAAAATATTTAATATTAATCATCAAATAATAAATAGGTACTCACACCAGAATCACATTTTATTTATAATAAATAAGACTTTAAAATTGTAACTATGTTGTTTTATCTTTTTATCAGGGAATGAATGGGTTTCGGATTTAACAGATGATCAGAGTATTAAAGCAAGCAATGTCATAAGAAAGTTAGTAACAATTTGAAAATTACATAGGTATTATAGTTAAGTTTTAATTTTATTTTTATCAATGATAAAGAAAAATCTCTGTAAGGCCAGACTTAAAAAGAAGCTAAAAACAAGAGTACTATTGTAAGAAAAAGTTAAAATGCAGCATAATAAATTAAGCAGTGTTAAAATGCAAAGAAAGGAAAATAAATGGAACTGCAGTTTGTAATAAAGAAAGTTACACCTTCATTGTAAACAAAATATTCAGTACCACATTATTATATCTGTCAAGTTCAAGTAAAACAATAAATAAAAAAACAAAGTGCTAAAATAATCATCTGTTAAATTGTGATTCCAAGATACAGAAGTATGAAATATCATAAAGCAAAAACTATATCACTGGTCTTCACACTGTCATCCACTTGTAATCAATATATTTGAATGAAATCGGTTTGATCAATTATTTTATTTGTTCTAAGGGATAACAAAGCTGTAACAATATTATCAGATATTATCATATAGCACCGGACAACGAATAACTGGATGATATTGCTAAATTTCTTGCATGCATTTTTTTCTTGAATTTAACCTTTCGGATCTGTTTAAAACTTCATCGTTGGTTTGATTAATAAAATATTATCAATTTTATTGAATTAGATGGTCGAAAGAGATTTTGACGAGATTTAAACAAATAAGGTTTGCTGTTGTGGATTGTTTAAGTCATTGTACCGAATACTTGGTTATATCGACATATTGATGGTCCATATTCATCGTATTGTGCTTTCGTGTGACATACACTGTAGAACTCAGGCTGAAATTAATAATATTTATCATAGTATATTAAGCATAGTAAATAACTGTTGTTTACAACCAGGGATGCGAAGCCGGAGTCGGGAACCGCCATATTTTGCTGGAGCCGGAGCCGTTATTTTCGTTAAATAACGGCTCCGGGTTAGCTAAAAAGATTTTTATTAATTATAATTTGGTAACTCTGTTGTGTCGTGTGCAAATGCCCCTTTTAAGTTTTTCAAGTCCATTTTTCTCAAAAATTGAACTTTTAAAACCTTCATAAGCCAAAATTTTTTGTTGAGTTTTTCTTGATTTTAGGTCGGAGCGGGAGCCAAATCCGTAGCCGCACCAGAAATCAAACGGCTCCGCGTCCCTGTTTACAACACACAGAAAATCATTTCTATATTCTTTTATATAAAGTTTTGTAATTTGTCTGTATTCGCCATTGGAATGAAGGTAGGTATTATTTTAATTTTTAAGTTTTTCAAATTGATTGGTACAGATTTCATATTTCATACAAAAAAGAGAAGAGGTAAGACATTCATAATTAAATTTTCGCAATATAGAAGTAAAATATCTGGAGTAGAAGTTTGCATTTACAAGAATAATGTAATTTTTAAACTTACCAGTGAAGCTAACATGCTGCCTCCAAACCAAGCAGCATAACGTTGCATATTATGGGATATGACAGAGACGTCGATAGGCTTCGGCTAAAATGTTAAAATTATATGTAATATATAAAAATTATTTTAAATGGGTAGGTACTGGTACCTAAGTACTCAAATTATAAAGTTCATAAATATAAAAAAAAATGAACTACAAACTGGATTATCTTAGTTTTACAGAAAATTCATCTAATTCTAATTTCTAAAAGAAAGTATTTTTTTAAGCGATAACGTTGTTGATATTCAGGCATTAAGACTTAAAGCTATCCAGAAGAAAGCGTTGTATCTTTGAAGAACAAGTATTTACCGTTTGACCAGAAAGAGCCTCTGTAACTTTGAGCCTTCCATCAACTCTCTTTCTAATATCACGCTCTAATCGTTTACCAAAGTCCTGAAATTGAATTCATTTTCAGAAATTTTGCAGAATTTTTAGAGGTGTGTGTTTTAAGACTACAAAAACAAGAGAGTAGAACGCTAATATTTACTACATAACTTCCTTTATTATTGAAAAGAACTATAGACAAGAGCATTTAAAAAAAATGATATCTGAAAATCGATAAACATTCGTCGAATGCTTTTAAATTTTTTAAAAAGATAGGAAAACTACATCCCAAAAGGAAACTTTTTGTGAAATAATCTATCCTTTCACTCCAAAGACAAAGCCAATATATTCACGGTTTACGCAAAAGTGTCAGAACATTACCCCCCCACTAATTTTCTAAATTTTAAATCTAGATATGGATAATGAAAAAGAAATTTTTTACTTTAAATAAAGAGATCGATATCTTAAAGACAACAATTATAATTTTGTTTAGGGGGTTGTGGGTATGTATTTTACCTTCCTGGCAACAAGAAAAAAAACCTTTGTTGGACTATTTCTTTTAAAATCTTATTACCTTAAACATAGTAGATCCTCCCGAGAGTACAATATTTTTATACAAATCCCTGCGAACATCTATAGGACAATTCTGAACTACAGTGTCCACTGTTTCTGATATTGGCACAGTAAAATCTGGGTTGGCAAACTGAAAAATTCACAAATTAAATAGGTATTTAACAAGGATTGTATTAATAACACGACAAACCGCAGACCGCAGTACGTACACTGGTAGTGTAGTAAGGGGATGAGGGGAAGGGGGAAGGAGGAATTAATAATCCCACAAAAATAAATACGCAGTCAAGAGAATTTTTTTTTTAGATATCATCAACCAATAAACAAATAAGTTAAGCCTCTCTCCAACTTACATTATTGCATTGTATTATTTTAATTCCCCCAATGCGTCTCACTATAAGGAGCTATTGTTTAAGGGGTAGAAAAAAACGGACAATGCCTTACGCTAGCCAGGTAATATTAAGTGCGCGAGAATGTTTTTTTTTTCCTTTATTCAGATAGAAATTGTTTGGGCAATGTCCTCACTAATACCATAGCTTAATTATCAAAAATCCTTCCTAAATATGATCCCTATACATAAAAAAATCTACAATAAACACACATGTATTACTAACCTCGGGGTGGAAAAAAATCTCTGGCCCTAAGAATCTTTCATATCCTACATCTACAGTGAATTCTTTCTTGGTGATGGCATTAACACCGGTGTACTGCTTGATGAATTTATCCGGTTCTGTGTCATAACGGTTAAATTCTTTGGCGATGTTTGGGCAAATGTAGCAATGCCTGCAAATAAATTAATTATTCATTTTAAGATAAAACACTTTATGTCAGTGCATTAGATACCAGCTGAGGAGAGGGGTAGGTTTCGGGTAAAATCCGTAAAGGTGTGCGTTCTAAGGTTTAAAAATAGTAGTTGAACGATAATATTCACTAAATATGTGTATTTCTTATTGAAAAGTAAGACTCTAGAACAAGAATTATAACTACATACCTTTCTTTAATTGCTTTTGCGGTTTCTAATGATTGTTCTGGAGGAACACCAATTTCGCGTTCACGTAGCAGATGCTGAATGAAGTTTGTAATAGATCTGCCAGCGATGGGAATATGCTTAATACAGGATCCTATCACATACCCTTCAGCCTAAAATATTGTATTAATTATTATTTTACAAGTTACCATTTCTTCTAATAGCAGATAAATATCCTAACTGAAACCCATATTTTTCAAGATATCACCTTCTTAGAAGCAAGCTCATACATTACAACCTTTGCCCTCACTAATATCCTGCTTAATAAGTTCTGACACTCTGCAAGTATTTATATTCGTTTCTCCTTATGTCTGGTTTTAGAGATTTCAGTTTTTATGATTGTTGTCATCCAGGTTTTCCATCGCAAAAGGCTGGGAGGGGAGTATAATTGTTTGACTTATCAGTTCGTTTGCTTATTTTTGATAGCTTACCACTGGAATAACGTGAGTAACACCATCTCCCGAGTCTATTACAACTCCAGTCAGCTTGGGGCCTGTTTGTTTCTTTACTAAACTCGCAGCTAAAGAAAGCACAGCCTGAAATATTTTCACTGTTAGTTGTTTTGTTCATTAGGATGACTCATTAGGATGTAATAATTTTAAAATGTAATAGATCTTATTAAAGTTTTGATTTCTTATTTAATTTGAATAGGTTTACCTGAACAGCAATGTATAAACCAGGAACATTAAACGATTCAAACATAATTTCTGCTGTGTACTCCCTTAAATATTAATCCAGAATAAATATCATTTTAGAAATAAAAGTTGAATAACTTTGTTTAATTCTACAATTAAATTATATCCGCTTTAAATAAAATTATTTATATTGGGTTACTTGGTAGGTACCTATTTTCTGGTGTATTTAGAGGTGGCTCTGTAAGAAGAAAGTAATGATCTTCAGGTTCTGTGCGAAGATATTTGAAAATACACTGCTCGAGGTATCTCTCCATCAAGTCCCAATCCTCTACCAAACCGTGTCGAACAGGGTACTAAAATATTTAAAACAATTTGGTTTTAATTGCAACAGTTTTTTTCTGAATAAACAAAGGAATAGTTCTACGAAATACATTTGAACTTAATTTAGTGAACCGCATATTTTTTCCTGGTTAATTGGTTAAATTACATTTATATGGCATATATTTGAAATAATTTCAATTTTCTACCACGCAGTTCTTAAAATATCAGGACTTGAAAATCGTCTTTTTAAATTGCATATATCACAAAAAGACGATTTTCAATTCTTAATAATTTAAAAACTACATGGTAGAAAATTGAAATTCTTTCAAATATATGCCATATAAATGTAGTTCAACCAATTCACAAGGAAAAAATATGCAGTTCACTAAATTAAGTTCAAATGCATTTCGTAGAACTACCCCTTTGGGTTGTTTTTGGTTTGTTTATTTATATTTGTTTAATATTTTATCTCTTCAAATAATAACATTTAGATATTTAAATTTTGCATGCAATAATGAGTATTTACAATATTGTGTTTAATATGAATGAAAAAGGGAAAAGTAGGTTGCGGGTAAAATCCGTAAAGTTTGTGTGTTTAAAGTTAAAAAAAAGTTTAAAAAAGATTTGTCTACATTTCTTTTCAATAAGAAATACACATATTTAGTGAATATTAGGGTTGGGCCGGATATCCGGCCATTTTCAATATCCGGCCGGATACCGGATATTGAAACTATCCGGCCGGATATCCGGCTCTAT
>LS050040.1:22014-32994 GCA_900241095.1 Acartia tonsa | reverse complement strand
ACCCCTTCCTCCGCACCACCAAGGGGGGGGGCCCGCAAAAAAATTGCCGGGGTGGGGGGGGGCCAAAGGGCACTTAACCCCCCCCCCCCCCCCCGGCCCCACTTTAAATTCCTTCAAATATATACCTTTTATAGGTAGTAATCATATTTGCACATAATTCAAATGCAATTCGTAGACAAACATTTTTTGGTAATATATGGTTTCTTTGGGGCCATATAAATGTCGAGAAAAACTAGGTATATGCCTTTTCTTAAAAATACTAGAAAACCAGTATATCCAAAAGAGAAGAAATCTATGTAAAAATGAAACTTACCCTGTGCCGACATCAATAACACAGGCTGGTAACCGCCCCGTCATTTTTGTAATTGACTAGGTATCTTCCACGAAAAAATAATAAACCAGGTATTGAGGAATCACATAAAAATCAAAGTTTTGACTATTAATTCCTTATAGTCACCTACATTTTAAAACATTGTCTGAAAACAAGATCAAATAAAACATGATTTCGTAATAAAATTTCCTAAATACGTATAAAAACCTTGTTGTTAGTAAACCTTGCTAGAAACAAATGTAATAGAACCAAAATATATGAAAGTGGACCAAGTAAATTTTTCATTTTTACCATTAATGAGTTAAATACTTTAAAATAAGAGTTGAATAAAATGCTTAACTTTGTAAAATATTGATATTTCTACGTTATTTTTTAATAGTAATAAAAAAACCATGCCATTTAAGCAAACAATTAGTAAATATGCGATTTCTCTATCTAAAAAAGTGACCACTTAATTCAGAGAGAAGAATATTACATATTACCTCAAATTAAAAGAACATCATTAATATCATCATACAGGAATATTTAATTAGCAAATAAAAACAAATAATTGGTACGTACGTAGCACCGGTTTCGTTAGTTTAATTTTTGTTTCATGTGAAAATTAAAATAATTAACTATATTTAATTAATTTAAATTGCATGTTGGAGTTTTAATATAAATATAAATTGTATTTGTTTAGTTAAACTCAATAGGTATCTTAATTAAAATTCATTTATTAAGCATCAAAATTGACAGTCCTACAATTATTTATCTTTGGTAATCACATGAATACCTAACCTACAACAAAATTGAAAACCTGAAACATAAATTGTTTCATTACTTTAATTTAATTTAACCACAATGAGATTGATAAGAAATATGACGAGTGATAACAATTCAACTTCCCTTTTTATTATTATTTATAACATTTAAAAAACTAATTTTTCTTTGCGGGGGATGGGGGAGTATGGAAGAAAGATTTTGGGCGTATACAATTAAACTGATTCTCAAAGTATATAATACCATTATATTGTGTAAGGCTGTTAATATTAAGATACTATAGATGACAAAGATTTCATATTTTAACAACTGAATCATCTATATAGAAGTCTATTCACTTTTATTCCAAGTCTAAACTAGAAGAAGTTGAGAATTTCGCCTCCACTTCTATAAACTCCACTCCCGTGTACAAGTATGAAGTAATGTTTCTGTATGTAGCTTACAACTAATTTTGTCAAAACTAATCCTATACAGAATATAAATGTGAGCAGCCAATCACATGATTCATTTTATTTTTACCCAATTAATGTAAAGTTGATGTCTGCTGCTAACCAATTATTTTCTTTATAAACATGAAATTGCACCAATCAAAGTTTGTGTAAAAGAGAAATGTGACCAATGATAACCTTTTATACCTTATCTTGCCCTATACCTATCTCGACCGGTGCAATAACAAAGACGACATATCTTAATTTTCAATTCCTTCTTTTTGAGAAAAAAAAAAAACTCTTTGACTAAGAATTATCTCGGATTAAGCAGTCGTTATTAAAATTACATTTATGATTTAGATGATAATTTGTAAGAGTATTATATATAATCAATCATTTAGACTATCAACATTAATCGAATTCTAAACCAGAAAATCTTAGTTTTTACTTTCTAAAATAATCTGAAGATATTTCACCTAAAAATTTTCACTTTTAAAATTTTTGAAAATGTACTCGTAAAGATAAGATAAGCATTTCTAAGAAGTTATATAGCTATGGAGTTTATTTGTTTTGTGACATTATTCTTTTTCTTATCTCTTATTAAGACGACATTTACATTTAAGATATTACGTGGCAAATATTGTGAAATGTAAACATTGCGCGTGCATTAATTTAAGCGGCAAAGAATAATGTAATTTTTACACTTACGGGCAGTACCATATTAAATAAAACTTTTAAGCACATAGCAAGTGTCCCTTGTGTTTTGAGAAAAGGATAGTGTCATGTATGGTTTTATAGTAGTTTAGTACCTTATTAGCTATCAAGGATTGAAATTGAAATAGGTATTAGAAGTATGTGTTTTCTAAACTGTTGATCTGACTATGTCTTGATTGTTCAATTAGATATAGATTAAAAAAAACCTTTGATGCAGTTTCAATAAAAAATTTAAATGTATGGTTTATAATAGTAAAGTACGTACCTTATTACTGGTTGGTGTTTTTCTTTTGTAAATTAAATGTATTTTCAGCGAATGCTACGGGGGTACATACTTAACATCGAATAGAAAGAAAATCTAACTTTTGTAGGTACAATGTTTTGTCAGTAATAATTTGAACAAATGATATTAGGTATAATCTTTACATCTTGCAGAGGTGTATATATAGTCTACAACCTTGTTATGTTCTTTTTAATATGTCGATATTGCATGATGAATAAGTGAAAAGTGGTGAGGCATTTTAATTTAGGTTTTTTTTTTAAAAAATATGACTAATTTTTCTTATGTAACACAGAAAGACATTATACAAGATCAAAACATTTCATTATTTTAATTTCCCTACTCGTTTGCATAATTGTTATTTCTTTCATCATACGATAAATTTGAAAAGTTATTTTCCACTGCTTAAATTTGCTTAATTTTATAATTTTCAGAAGTGATCATCAAAATGTCTGCAGCTACTAATAGTTGTAATTCATGCTTTGTCAAATATGACAATAAAACTCGACAGGCCAAAATTTTACAGTGTTATCATACTTACTGTAAACAATGTTTGGAGCAATACATGTTCAGCAATGGCGTTGTTACATGCTTGTCCTGTGGTAATGAAACTGTTATTAAATCAGTTGAATTAATTCCTAATAATCCTTACATGGGCCAAGGAGGTGGTAAAGGTCACCATGGGAAAGGTGAAGATTCTGGAAATGGCGAGGAACTTTATTATAGTGATAGCGATGAGGTAAATATGTATGATGGGTAACTGTCTTGTAACTCTTTGATTAACTTTGTCTGTCCGTATTAAAGGGAAAAGGGAAATTTCTCTGCTTCTATTTTCTTTTACAGTTTAATGTTCTGCATTTCATGTTAGAAGACTTGTTTTTTTGGCAAAGATTTCAATTCACTTTGTATGTGTTTCTTTATTATCCATCTGTGTGTGCTGCTGGTTATGTTTGAATAGTCATATGAACATTCAGCATTTACACAAATTCTCATTATGTATGTCTGTCTGTCTGTTGCGCTGCGTTTGATATTTATATTTTCGTAAGAAAATTATAATTCTTTGTTACGGTTAAAGATGGACGCTTAGAATTTCTTTATATGATTTCCAAGAAAAATATACTTTAAATTGGTTTCCCATTATCGTACCACGATTTGGTTAGGACAAACAGAGTTCAAGTCACCCATAGAATTTGCACTTGGTTTACAAATGCTGTCGAAATTTTTCAGATTATGATCACGCAACCTTTCCTTTCCAATCTTCCCTTAGGTTATAGGGATGTTACTGTAGATATATTTAAAATTCTACCTATCAAGCTTCTTTAATACTGCTTTCCCTTGAAATTTTTCTCCATGTGTATTTAAAAATTCTGAAGCCTAACTTCAGATAATCAAGGCTACATATATATATATATGTATTTACTATTAAACTTACATTCCATATGCATGGCTATTCTTTTTATTTTTAAATTTTTGTTTTGCCACTAGATGACGTAATTCTTGTTTTATTTAGGATGATACATCAGCAGATTCTCCAGGTCCTGCACAATCATCTTCAAATAATTCAATTAATAATAGTTCCATTGATCCAAATCATATAGAGGGAATCAAATCAATGGTCCTTAACACGCAGAGGGCTAATGTTGGTAAAATTCAACAGTTAAATCAGCAAATACTCAGTAAAATTCACCAACTTAAGATGGCGAGATCACAGAAAGAATCACGCCTTGATGAATCATTACAAGCTGTCGATGATTTTAAACAAATATTGCTTCAGGAATGATATGTACTCTTTAAAAATATATAAAAATTACAGCTTCAGATTTTTAAAACAAATTTATAAAGATAGTAATTTTTTATACAATTCTACTTCCCATAAATTGTAGGGATGCTGAAAGAAAAATTCGCTCCATTCGTATGAAATTGTCAGGATCTAACTTAATGAGAAAATATATCTTTAACTTTAGTTGTGGGATATTAGGCATATTTACTTTCTCTATTTTTTTTCAACAACTTTTTAAAAAATCTCTGAAAACTTGGAAAACAAAAGATTCCATGACACTCGGTTGTATATAGGTACAATTTTCCATTACGCGATTCTGAAAAGAGATGGAATATATTACTATCTTGTAATATTCTATTGGTCTAGACCCACCCTTTAGTTTTCGGGGAAATAGGTCCTGATTTCGGTTTTAATAGTAAGAGAGAATGTCATGGTCTATATTAATGAAAAATCACTAATAGGACTTCCAGACAATAGTCCTCCACTAAAAGGATTAATAGTCTCTGTCTATAGGAAGAATGGCCACTTGATCGTGTTCATTATTGAGCAATAAGTGGTTCATGTTTACCTTAAGACTTAATGAAGTATCCATTCTCTGTATTTGCAGTACTCTAGGTACATAATTGTGAAAATTATATATCATTTAACTCAAATATAGGAACGCAATGGAATTTTGAATACTGGCAATGAAATCAACAAATACGAAAATCAACTAACTAAACTTCAAATGGAACTTGCAGGAATTAATCTTCTTGATTTTAAAACCGTAAAATCAATATATGAAGAATGTCTATTACTTAATTCTGGACTAAATGATACAATGAAGAGAAATGAGAGGCTGCTCTTGGAGGAATCTGTGCGTCAAAGCACCATTAAAATTAATTTTGACGCTGCAGATGGATATATTAAACATTTAGGAGCAGATAATGATACAATCTTCATGAAACTTTGTACACTTCTTGAAAAGGATCCAAGCATGGTTTACTTAACAACTTACATGTTGTCAACAATATTCACAGAAAAGATTGCAACTCATAATGTTGAATTTAAAGCGCTAATTGAGAAAAAGTTGGTTGACATGAGCAGATCTTTGCCAGGTCCACTGGATGATCCCACTGGATACATTGAGTACATTAAATCCTTCCAGGATATTAAAGATAAAGATAGAGATGTTGAATCAAATGGATTTCGCTCATCTGAGGCCAAATCTGTTAACGAATCAGACTGCAGCAGATCAAACTCTCCAGATGCCAGTGAAAATTGGAAGGTTGTTGGTACAATAGCAAATAAAAAAGAAATGAAAGAAACTAAAAAACAAGGGGGAATGCCTCTTTCTTTTTCCGAAATGGCTAAAAAACCTGGAAACCCTGAAACAAGAATAGTAAAAAAAGTTGTTGGCGTTCCTCAGAGACCTAGATGTTATTTCAAACTGCAGGTTGATAATGAAGACCCTTTTAGAGTTGTATTTGAAATGAGACCAGATATGGCGCCTAAAATGGTTGATAATTTTATAAAATTATGTGAAGGTTTGCCTAATGGAGTTGGATATAAAGGTAGCAAGATATTTCGTGCCAAAGCTAATGATCATATCCTCGGTGGTGATTTTGAATTTAATAATGGCTCAGGTGGATTCTCTGCGTTCGAAGAAAAATATTTTATGGCAGAACAGTGTCCTTTAAAAGACAAGAAAGGAGCAATCCGAATGAAAGGACTGGAAAGAACACCTGATGGCCGTTGTAAAATTGGATCACAATTTATGATTTGGGTTGGTGATTTAGAATACAAAGAGTATAAATTCACCTTAGTATTTGGAGAGGTTGTGGAGGGCTTTGATAAACTTCAAGAAGTTTCCAGAATCAAGGCAGTTCAAAAATCAAATGCATCATGGATTCTTCGTCAAACAGTTACAGTGGTTGATAGTGGCGTTCTTTAAATATTTTACTTGCGAATGTTTGGGTCTAGCATGAAATGATTGGAATTATGTTTTATAATACCTATTGCTATACAAGTTTTAAATTCAAACTACCCAATATTTATAGAAAGTAAAAAACAGTGTTTAAAGTAACTTTCTAAAGAAACAAATATATTTTCTTTGTTTAATCTTCATTTATTTACAATTTATTAATGTTGCGAATTTTCTTTAAAATACCTTGCAATATTTATATTTTTAGATAGTATATTATATTATTTCTGTGATTTATTACCTAATTTTAAACACAGGTAAGGAAAAAAATAATGATTTTTTAAGGTTATGTTTAATTTCTTATGTATAATTTGTTGGTGGTGGTTTATTTTGTTTTAATTGTATAATAAAAATAATGTCTCTAGTTAGTATTTTAGACTTTCTTATTGCCATAGAATAAGCATAATACAAAATTTTAATCAACCCTTTGAGTTTTTTAAATATCATGCTAAGTTTAAAACTGATAGGACAATCCTGTCTAAATTACTTAATCACCCATTCGTTGCGGACGGACAGCCTGGAATTGTAGAAAAGATAGATTTATGAATAGTTAATGTTCGATCCTTGTCTTTATTTCCCCAGGCCTGTTTCCTTCTATTTTGAGATGGGGAGAAAATAACGTTGGACCATCACAGAAACAATGTTACTGTTGATGTTACCTTTAAAGCACATAATTATCAGAACAGAAAGATATCTTTCTAGCAGGTATATTATTTTAGGGTTTTTGGCCCCTCCCCTCCTCTTTCCAAGTCGTTAAGATTTATTAATTACAGACATTATTCTTTTTGTTTCAGCTCTTTAGTTTTCCTACTATTGGATATATGTTTATTTTTATAATTGTACTTTTAAGATAAATATGACGACATGGATTCGTGTACTCGGTAGCGAATCTGACACACCTGTAGAAATTGAAACTGAAGAAGGTTTGTAGAATTTATTAATTTAAGAAAATAAACGAATAATTTGCTCTTCTCATTTTTAGTAGTACAGCTTTTCTAAAATTAGAATATGTTCGTGAATATGTAGAGG
The DNA here is from genome assembly GCA_900241095.1 of Acartia tonsa. Taxonomy (NCBI): domain Eukaryota; kingdom Metazoa; phylum Arthropoda; class Copepoda; order Calanoida; family Acartiidae; genus Acartia; species Acartia tonsa. Next base: position 25,707 of record LS050040.1, on the reverse strand, counting down.
TATTCTTGTTTTATTTGAAGAAATGTTATTTTAATTGTACCAGAACAGATTCGTTACTTTAACTTTTCAGTTAGCTCTATGAAGAAAAGGATTACCGTTTTCACTTATTGCAATTAAAAAAATATTGCTATCATATCATTTGTATGTCCTTGGGATATCTAAAACGATGGTCTCCCTAAAAGTTTGTCTGTCCGTACTACGTGCGTATCAACATTTTACTCTGTCCGTAATGCCCTGTTAAATGTTTCGTATTATTTTAACATTAACTTAACTATAACTTTGGATATAGTATTATATAGCTGGAAGAAAGGATTTTACATTTTTAAAACTAAGCCTAATCAATCTAGTACTTACTCTATGGACGTTTACATCCTTTAAGTTGTATGTTGGTACGTCCGTCCTTCCATCTAAGTAAAAAACTCGAACTTTGGCTAGGTATAGTATGGCTAGCAGAATTTTTTTTCTATTTTACTCTTTGCATTTTTTCTTGTACATTATTTTGAAAAATGTCGGTGACCAGCCTGCTGTAGTCTGTTTGACATTGTAGAGCTACTTATGTTTCTTCATTGTCAAAAGATTGTAATGAAAATTAACAGCTCAACGGTTACATCTATTAGAAACAAAAAACAAGAAAAGATCTTTAATAAATTAATACTTTTTAGATTTATAAACAATTATTTTATGTCTTCTAATCTACAAATTGCTTGACTAAATTATTTTTTTCGGGCGCACGAACTACCCTAGTGCATCTGAGTCTAACTTCAGAGAATCATGGCTACAACAACAACAACTCTAGTTATAGATTAGCCACCTTATTAAATAGATATTATTGGATTTAGATGGTACGATAAATTTAGAAGACATAACAGCGCATTTTCCTGGTGCAACAACTCTAAAATACAAATCAGGAGAACAAATATTTCGTTCAGTCAAGTGCTCTGGAGGGATACTGCGCCCTCCTGGAGGATCTTGGGGTGCTTCTGATCAATATCTTGTTGTAGTACCTAATAAAGTTGCAACTGATGTTAAAGATGTTAAAGCAGATTCTTTTCTCCTAGCGTCAACATCTAACTTATCATTTGAAAGGTATTTCATTTTTTAAAATTTTAATTTACCCATAATAGCATCTTCTAACCAATATGACAAAAGCTATAGATTCGATAGTACTTTAGTCATGAGTCATCATAATAACTCATAAGTATCATTGTAAAAGGTGACATGTGGTGACGTACATGGATATGTCGTATTAACATGAATCGCTTGTTTTAGTCTCGCAATTCATCAAAAAGGTGCCGCACCCATTATATCCAATTTATTTTAATTTTCAAAAGCGAAGATATTCTATAATTAAGGTCGGACTGGTTCGTCCTTAGCGGATAGCTCTTATCGTTAATTTAGGCATGTTAGAATTGTCATATTAATTTCAGGTTTGACAATAATAGTAAGGTACGATTTCGAAAGCGTAGCAACTCTATAATCGTAAAGTCCATTTCAAAAGTATTAATTCTTTTTTGACAAAATTTTTTTATCCTATTATATAAAGTACTAAGCTTTTTTGTTTGTAGCGAAGGATTTCGCTAACCACTAAACCGATATGGTTCTCCTTTATAGGGAAGCTTCTTATAGGCCCTGAGATAGTTTTAGGCTATTTTTTTATAAATAAGTCTGAGTATGGTTTTATGCTATTTTTCTGCGATTCCATATCCCTTTGTATTTGAGCCCCTAGATGCTAGGGGCGCAACCGCTAGTGTAGTATAATTTTCCAATACTTTTGGAAAGCTAATTCCGAGAACATCAAAAGTACAAAGTCTATTATCACGTCCTAAAAATTTAAGAATGTTCAAGTCCATGAACAGTAGCCTGTAACCTATCAGTTTTGCAACAAATCAACTTTAAATTTTGTTTAGTCTTTTGATTAATATTATGCTTATTCAGTTCTGTTAATATTCATTTGTCCTACTGATTCAGAGCTTTCTTTTATCGAATTTGTCAAGCTAATTTTGTTCTTTTTAATTAGGGCTGGAATTTTAGACGATACAAAACGGCAAATGTGGAATGTACTTGGAGCCCAATTGCAAAAGTCAAAAGTAGAAGATAATGCGAATAAAATCTCAAATCCAGTCATTAATAACAAACCCCGCGATCTCATAATCCTTGGGATAAGTCCAGAAACAACTTCTTTGCAGCTGAGAGAGTACTTTGAAAAGTATGGACAGATAGAAATGATCCAGCCTAAAAAGTCAAAAGATAAAAATGTGACTTATGCTTTTATAAGATTTGCAGAGAAAAATACAGAGAAAAAGGAATGTCAAAGTTAACACAATAATACTGTTTAAGTTTGTTGGTTTTTATGATTTTTATGTAGTACCCAGTTATATAATATTCTTTGTTTTATTTCATCAATATCAGAAGTTTTTATTCAATGACTTTGTTAGTTTGACATAAATTTGAAGGTTATTGAAGAATCGCATGAAATTAATGGGAGAAACATCCAAGTCAAAATTCCAGACAGTCAACAAGGGGATAAAGAATTAAGAAAGCTTTATGTTTGTTATCACGAATCAAGTCTAACAGAAATACAGTTAAAAGAACATTTTGAAAAGTATGGAGTTGTTAGTGAAGTATATATTCCAAAACCTTGGAGACATTTCTGTTTTGTAACTTTCTGTGAAGCCCAAGTTGCGCAGTCATTAGTGGGAACAGAGCAAATTTTAAATGGCCATAGTTTGTATATTAAGAATCAAAAGAATCTGAAAAGGAATCACTCTGAAGCAGGTGACTTATTTTCATAAGAAAAAAAGACATGATAATGTTTAGAAAAAGTTGCAAAGAGAGAGGGAAAACAATAGAAATTGGAAAACAAAAATAACCTAGGAATAAATAAACGAAATGAAAGAAAAGAGGTGCTGGGGAAGAAAAAAATGGTATAAAAAGGAAAAACGTTCCAGTATTTCGATTATTTCTTATTCTAATAACTACAAATTACAAAACTGAGTCTTTTTACAAAACCCATCTCTAAAAATAGTCAAAAAACGGTTAGCTGTTACTTTTCCAACTTTTTGTTTGATTTTGGGAAAATAGACCTACCAAGGATTACTTAATGACTCATGTAAACTTTCATAACGAAATTCGGATACTAAGTGCCATTTGCGCATTGATTACGAGATGGTTGCATTAACCCTCTTCCCCTTACTAAATCAGAATTTTATTTTTCTAGATGGCCAAAGTATTCAATATTATCCTCCAAGCATTAACTACAGAGAAGAGGTGAATTATCCGTCGCCAAATTTTATGATGCAAGCATATAATTTATGGAGCAGCCAAGGTAATTTTTAATAAATAAAAAATAATATAAAGGGGTGGGGGGAGTTATTGCAACCATCTCGTAATCGGTGAGCAAATCAGGCACTTAGAATTCGAATTTTGATCTGACATTTTGCATGAGTAATCCTTAGTTGGTCCACATAATACTCTTTGCTGCTCCAAAACGTTTTCAAACGGTTCTAGCCGCTAGTTGCTGGTATTAGAAATCTAAAAATGTTTTTTTTTGTATCATTTCACATGATTTAAACCAAAAATATGTTTCAAAAAGTTGATTCCTACATAATTTATGGCAGATTTGCCCTAAAAATAGCCAAAAAACGGCTAAACGGCTGAGCCGTTAGCCGTTACTTTTTCAACTTTTTGTTCGAT
>LS050040.1:0-10568 GCA_900241095.1 Acartia tonsa | reverse complement strand
GTTCGATTTAGGGAAAATAGACCTACCAAGGATTACTCATGCATAATTTTAGATCAAAATTCGAATTCTAAGTGCCAATAATACAATGATTACGAGATGGTTGCATAATTTTTAATTATCTTTCTCATTTTTAAATATAATGTTAAATATTTATATTTTCTCTGTTTTAAAATGCAAATTATTATTTTTTAAATTTAGGACATTGCTGCTAAAGAGGGATTTATACAAAATGAAGAAATACCACTCATACGGGTGGATCCAGAAAATAGGTAATTATATTTCAGATTCTTTTCTAAACAAAATAATCAAAAAATTATATTGGATTTTATAAACTATAGGTAGACAAGTGGATTTGTTTCTTACCTTGTCTGATTTATAAATGAATTTAATAGATATAGGGACAGGTATTATCTAAGACGATTTCTCTGATTTATAAGCATCTACTCTTACTGTTTGTTTTCATGAAAACTAGTCTTCTTAATAAATTCAGTGCTTTTATCAAATTATTGTTATTGAAGCTGAAGGCTTTAACTTTGGGGTATTGGTTCTACTTGTAACAGTGTTGCAGCAGTTAGATCGGTGCATTTGTTGCAGGTTTCATTTAATGAAAGTATACTTTAACATCTTTGTTTTAGATGTGCTGCCATGGCAGTATATGGAAAGAAAATAATTGTGCTGCCATTCAAGAGAGATATTAGTACGTTGGCAGAAGAAGGAATTTCATCTGAGGGAGATATATCTCTTGAAGGTTTAAGGCAAGTCTATTTTTCTTTCTATCGGTTTTTTATTGCTCCTTCCTGTCATTTATATGTCTGTTTAATAAGAAAATCTTATTTAAAAAAAATGCATACATTTTCTTATTAACTAGTCTTCTTAATATATTGTGCGTCTTCATTGTTAATAATAAAATTCTAAGTAAAAATTTTCTGAATATACGAGTTGATTAAGTAAGAGATATTTTTTGTTATAAAAGAAATGGAAATAATTTTTCTGATTTCTAGAACAAAAGAAGTTTTAATGTATTTGCAGCAGCGTAGCTGTTTTAGAATTATGTCTTTTTGTAGCCTCTAATTTATATTGAGCTAAAGTGAAATAATATCCAGTTATTATTGGCTTTAATGGTCATGATCGTCTTTTACAGCTATGTCGGTTTTATCCTTTATAATTCTCGTCTCTTTTTTAATGCTGGGCTTATTGTCCTTGGTTTCTTTACCTTTGGGAAATCTCTTTGTCTTATTGTATACTTTCTTTGTTGTAAAATAATTATTTTTTCATCAGAATTGGATCAGCGAGCAGCAAAATATTACCCTCGTACACCATTGATCTTTCTCAGGTATGAATGTAAAATGCCTGGTGGATGTAAAATGTATTTTTTATAGATGAACCAGTATTCCGCCTGACCTTCTGTGCGATATTTAAAAAAATATTAAATAAAAATCATTTAATAATATCATTTAATCACTAAACCTTCTCCTTTAAGATACTTTTTACCGCATTACAGAGAATTATTAAAATTAAATTTATTTGTTAAGGTTATATCAAGCAATAGTGTGGATAACTTAATTGACATACAATTCCTTCATGGGTATAATCAACCTACATTACTGATTCTGTATGAGCCCTCTCCTACCTACACTGGTAGAGTTGCTGTAAAAAGAGATACATGCAGACTAGATGTTATTTCAATTGATGTGAAGGTAATATCCATTTTCGACAAAATATAATTGAAATTTTTACGATTTCGTCTATTATGTTTTATGTTTATTTCTGATACATTTATAATTTAGGAAAGATTGTCGGCGTTGATTTGGTCCAGAGAATTACTTCCTTTTGACTGTGTCAAGGTTAATTTAATTTTAGTAGCAAAAATAATCTATAATTCACTTTGTCAGTCCCCAATTAAAGCTAGACCTCTGTTTTTTCATGTCAGCATTCCTATCATCGGTCATATTTAAGTAGATAACATCCATTTTGTATTGTCTCTGATGATCTTACTTTGTGAAAACCACCCTTTGTTTGCCAGTCAATGGGTCATAAAGGCATATATTTTTATTTTTATCATTTTTGATATCTAATAGGGTTTCTTTTATGTTATTTTTATTCATATGTTCATATGTGAACCTACGGACAAAGTTTATTTAATAGAAAGGGAAGGAAGCAAAAAAGGGCCTAACTCTGTAAAAGTCGAAAATTCTGTACAAAAAAAGTTAATAAGACAACAAAATTCAGATCCACATATTTTTCAGAAGCGGAGTTACAGGTTTGTGTAAAAAAATATAACCAATAGACTAAGTTCTCTAAGTAGAAGGGAACGGGAAGCAAATAATGGGACAAATTGTGTTATATTATAGTAGGAATTCTATAGGAAAATGGAAACCACACAAAAAATTCTATTCATCATACAGATATCTTTATGCAGAAAAAGGACCTGAAGATAACCTGTTTATAGTCAAAACTTATATATGAACAAAAATTGCACAAATTTTTTTAGCCCATCACCTTAACAATACGCTCCACCTCCTTCCCGATTGATTTAGGGACTTGCCGAGGTCCAAGGTCCTAACTTTTAGAGTTAATGTAAATTGGTATTTTATTCATTACTAGCGGCTGCGCCCCTAGCATCTAGGGGATCTTTATTCTAATATGCAAGGGGAAAAAATACACTGAAGCCATACAAAGGCTTATTTTAAAAATAAAATATCCTATAACTATCGCAGGACCTATAAGAATCTTCACTGTAAATGAGAACCATATTAGTTTAGCTGTTTGTGAGATCCTTCGCTAAAGACAAAAAAGCTTACTACTTTATATTACAGGATATATCTATAAAGGGGGTCATTTTTCGCGTATTTTCTTTATAGTGAAGTGTAACAATTTGACTTAACTTTACGGGAAATACGCGAAAAAATGACCCTCTTTCTATATTACTTAAATTTAGGCGATTCCAGTTCCGGTTCCGATTGGGGGTATATTGGTATTTGCTGTTAACAGTCTGTTTTATGTAAATCAAGGTATTCCAATCTATGGAGTATCTCTGAATGCAATGGGCGATAAAGGTAAAATCAAAAAGTTTTCATTATGTAAATGAATCGAAGTCTGTAAAAAGTTAAAAGAATTCAGTGATACATATAGATATTTTTGTTAAAGATTTTTTCTATAGATCTGTAAAATCTACATTTCGTAACTCCCCTTTTGCAGCAAAAAAAAATTTATTTAGGGATTGGTTAGAGGTGGTGGGGGTTAGACTGTAGGATGTCCAACCATTATTATAATTAGGATTTCTACGTATTTCTCTCTTAAAAGAAAAAATCTGATATTAGTTTTTTAATAGAAGATATTGATTTTTTGGTTAACAGGATTATTGATTTTAATTTTATTCGGAATAGGATGAGAGAAATACACGCGTTGTGGTTGCTTATGTAACTCGATTCTTATGAAAAAGTCACAAAACCTATTTTTAATTAATTTTCGGCAAAAGTCCATTTAAGTCTAAATTAGAAAGACTCCTTTGCTATTCCATCTTCCAATAATAAAAACAATCAATTAACGACGAATTAACGATCAAATCGGATATCTACTTACGACGTTTTCGCAAAACGTTTGACCCATTTGACTCAAATCGTTTATTTTTCAGTAAACCCTTTCCCAGCTTTTTACCTCAGCTTATAGACTAAAAACTTGCCACGGTCAAAACACGGATCTTTTAAAATAATCTTTTAAATAAGATATATATATATATATATGTAAACTTAATCGTAGGTGTAACAACTGATATTTTAATTCGACCCTTGGAGGGAGTGAAGCTAAGCTTGGATTGTGCTGTGGCAGAGTTTCTTTCTCCAGATCAGCTTGTTATATCATTAAAAGGTATTTGACATTATAATTAAGTTTATAACATTTGCTATCTTTATAAATCATCGTTGATCCCGATATTTAAATATCTTTAAATGGTTTGTCATTTAAATATTATTTTTTTTAATGTTTAACATTTAAATTTTTCACTAAAACACGTTTCTATTCACGTGTCTAGTTTGTTGGTCTGTTTTTTAGCAATTAGATCGTCGCTAAAAGGAAAATGTGTCAACAAAGGAACCTTTTCATTGTTGTTTAATGACAAAAATCTAAATTAATGTGACATGATCTGCTTAATTTTCATAATCACAGCTTGCTTCACCTTTAAAAGTGAGTTACATATATTTCCAAAAATTAAAATATTTTTTGAAGTAAAGTCAAACAAACTTCCAAAATTATATTATCCCAAAGCGAAAAAGATGATTGTAGTCCTAAAAATATAAAATGATTTTAGGAGGTGAGTTGTATGTATTAACTCTATTGGTTGATGCAATGCGATCAGTGAAAGGATTTCATGTGGACAAAGCTGCAGCCAGTGTTCTAACAACTTGTTTGTCAACACTAGGGAATGGTTATCTATTCCTTGGTAGTAGATTGGGCAACTCTTTGCTTCTCAAATATACTAGCAGAGAAGCTGGCCAGGTTTGTATCTTTTCATATTTTGAAAATATAGGATTGTTGATTACAGTGCGTAAAGAGAAAAGTATATAGATTGTGAACAGTGTACTGAGAATTCGGACTTTTTCATATTTAAAGCCAGATGAACTTTATATAGTTATAAAAAAGCTGCAGTAGGGACTAAATACGTAAATATTTTTGTAAAAAAACTATTCAACTTTTGTAACAACATTTAAGTAATAGTTCAAATTGAAATGTTTTTCAAGCATATTTGTAAAGGAAATTTTTTTTTTGGTTTGAAGCTATTATAATAAAATGTATGTGTTTAATGTTTATCTATAAATTTGGAAATTGTCAGCCCTGCCTTCGGTCCCTATGAGATATCAATCAGTTTACTTCAGATCAATTTTTCATTTAAAGTCATAATTTTTCATATAATATCTTTTTGTGTTTAGATTGGGGGCTCACGTAAACCTCAGGAACCTGCACAGAAAAGGAAGCGTTTAGATACTCATGGTGATTGGCTTGATGCCGAGTCGGAGGAACTTGAAGTTTATGGGTCAACAGTTGAAACTGTTCATCATAAAATATCAACCTTTTCATTCGAGGTAGGAAATATTATCTTTGTTTAAAATGAATATATTTTATGTGAAATATTAGATGAGAGTTATGTGGGAGTGTGTGACGTAAATGCTGCTGCTCTCTTTCGAGGCTCTTCAACTTTTCAATTAATTAATTCTTATGAAATGGTATATTTTATATTTGAGAGTTTTGGAGAACTCTTAAATTGATTAAATAGAAATGTTATGCGATCTAAATTAGACATTTTAAAGTTTTTTTTATTATTTAATAATCTTTAATATACACAGAATATCTGGTAAATCGTAATCCATAAAGAATATCAAACGTCTGAAACTTTTCGTCGTTTGTTTGAAGAACTTCGATATCTTCAACACTAAAAAAAAATAAGTTTGATAAACATTTGAAGTACTTTTTATTATTTGTAATTGATTACCTGTCAAACGCTAACTTGTGTAGAATAATGCCATCTTGAAGTCTAGCATGTGGTATTGTCAACCGCTGCCATTAATTTTTTAAATAAAATGATAACTTATGTATTACTTACTAATATGTGTTTCAACAAGATTAGCTCACAAAAACTGTTAAAAAAGAAGATATGTTTTTAATATAAAGGGGAAGGTAGGTTGTGCTTAAAATCCGTTAAAGTGTGAGTAAGCTTCCAATGAAAAGCGATTATTGAGTCTAACTGTTATTAAACATGCGTTTAATTTTACTATGAGTTTTGTCAATATTAAGAACAAGTAGACTTAATAATCGCTTTTGACTGGAAGCTTACTCACACTTACGGATTTTTAACATAACCTACCTCCCCCTTTCTAAATTTCTGGGCTGTTTAAAAGAAAACTTTTTAGAGTATTAACAAGACTGCAAGCGGTTAAGATAAAATACAACTTGAAAACTATTTACAACTAACACTATAATAAACAAAAGAATATGATCCTTAAAGCTGCTTTTAAAATATAATGCGTTTCCCCCCTAAAAATTAGAACAAAAATAACATTCATAAAATCAAAGCTCTGAAATGAAAGGACAAACGAACATTAACTCGTGTAGATTGGCAGAACTGAATAAGGAGAATATCAATGCATAAGTCAATAAAAATTGTAAGTAAATTTGTTGCAAAACTGCTTAAATACTGACATTTTTAGGACTTGATTATAGAGATGCTTCGCTTACAACATTGTACCTTGTTGTAATAGGAAATAGAGTTCCAAAAATCAGATGAATAGCATAATTTTAGCTTACTAAATTTACTGTCAAAAAAGTAAAAATCAGCTTGTTTTAAATGGACGTACGGACTTTCTGGTAAATATTATAGAGTTGCTTAGCTTTCTAAGTCGTGCCTAACTGTTATAGAAATGCAAAGTTTAAAATCGATAGGATAATTATAACCGTTTTAAATTAACGAAAAGTGCCAACCGTTACGGATGTATGCCTTCGACCGACCCTAATTATAGAAAAGCTTCGCTTTTATTAATCTTTATCTTCATCAAAATTCTGTTTATATTTGCAACAAAATCTTAAGTCCAAATATTTTTATTTCAAATACTTTTCTAATTATACTTGCCTCAGATCTTGATTTTTTAAACATATTAATTGTTTGGTCTTGTAAGACATTTATAATTGATTCTTTTCTAGCATCTACTTCAAATGCAGTTGCAAGTCGCCATTTCGAATCTAGTCCTATGGTTAAATGATGATTAACATAATAACATAATAGTATTTATAAACTTGGATAACATAAGATTAACATAATAGCTTGGTATTTATAAACTTGGATAACATAAAAATAAATTTCTCTTATTTAATTTTGCCATTAAGTTTGGGGAGTGGCCGGAGTAATTTGATATATTTCCATAATTTTGGAGGTGTCTATGTTACCCCAAAATTTGCTTGAGTAAGTATACCCTCCCAACCCCCGCTAAAATAAGAGATAGTAGTAAAAAAATAATATTCTTGACATTTTATCATACATAAATTTTTACCTGAATACGTATTATCGTCTAGATAAGCTTTGTGCTTCTCATTCCAAATTCTTGGAACAACAATCATTTTGCGGGAAATTTGTTTCATGGTTATATAGGCATGTAGAATTGATACTAACCCAGAGAATATTGATACAATCATGATAATGGAAACCAATGAATTGTTTGTCTCCCAACTCTAAATTAAAGTAAATAATGTACAATTTTAAGCTTATAACTATAAATAAGTAATAATTCCCAAAACTCTTCAATTTAGCACATATTTTAAGATAGTTCTAAGAAGTTGGCGATAAGATTTTTTAGAATATTTCATTAAAAAAAAAACAGTATACAAACAAAATCTGATTATGATTGTAATTTTCTAAAAATTTTTGTTTAACATTTCAAAAAACTTGTTTTAATTTAAAACTCATTTTAAAAGGTTTAAAATATTTTTTTTATTTTTTCTTGAAGAATAAAAGAAATGGCACTAATTTAGAAGGTGATATATGAAAATTTCTAATAAACATCGCTGATTTGCGTGTGCAATTATTAAAAAATATTGAAGAAAGTATACATTTAAGTTAAAGGACTGAAGAAATATATAAATTTACTTACCGAACATATTCTATTTATTGTTGAATTTTGCATACAACTGATAATGGGAATCTTTTTTTCTTGTACTGGTTCTGGTAAAGAAAGCAGAACAGATGCACTCACCAAAACAATTAGTATTGACGACACCTCTGTAAACAATCTATATTTTGCCTTAAAAAATAATAAAAAGTAGGTATACACACTACTATTACATGTTATACATATTAAAAATAACCCTCCGGTTTTTTTATCTCATTTTCTGTGTTTAAAAAATTAAGAGCCCAAACTGCGTGACTTTAAGTTTGGGTATGAAACATAACAGGATGCCATCAAACCTGGCAGGGTCATCCAGGTAAAAAGCAAAAATATTTTTTGACTTAAACAAAGCATTTTTAAAAAACAAAATACTAAAATATCCTCTAGTAGTACATTCTCATATGAAATACAGGTGTTCAAGTCAATTTCACGTTCCAGGCATGATCCTGCAGGTCCAGGTCTCCAGAAATCTTTACGGGCTCCTGTGGCCGCAATTTTTGACTTAGAGATTTCAAATTTTAACTTAAGCTTTTCTTATATGTGTACATAACGTATTAAAATTTCATAAAGATCCGCCGTCGTTTTCCCGCCGACAGCGGCGGCTGGCAGCTGCCAAGTACAGCTGCGAACGCTGAAATTTATGTTTTGATATTCCTATTATAAAATTTACTTAAAGATAAACATTTTCTGTAAAAAAATTGTTCTTCTAGCTTCAAAAATAAGAAAATTACAGCCGTTTGTGACTTTTGACACAGGGATATAGAGATTGAATAATAGACAATTTATTCAATTTTAGAGTTCTATATCGATTCTTTTATTTAGATAAAAAGAAAAAGTTAATTGTTTAATGAAAAATATTTAAAATTACCTAAACCTGTAGGTGTCTTTTTCTGTGAATAGTAAGTAATTGATCATTAAACGTTTGGCTTTTAATTTTAAATCCATTTACCTATCCCTATATCCCAACTTTTGATCCTACAAATTAGGCTAATAGTAATAAACAAACTTGATTCGTTTTTTTATACTTGAAAACTTGGCATTTTGTTTGTATTTCTTACTATGTACATACAAACTCTATTTTAACCAAAGTAAGGGCCACAATTTGCGTGATTACAAAAATTCCATTATGAATTATAATATATGAAATAATAACCTGGACTGGTTTCAATACTTGACAATATTTTCTTGAAGCGGATGCTTGTACCATAGATAAACTTGTAGACAGTATAGAATCCGGCATCTTTAGTTTTGATAGTTTGTATCCAATTGCAGTGTTGAAAACAAATAGTACAGCCAATGATATGAGAGCATAGGCTTCTAGATAGGTATAAATTATACCTAAGCTTATAATTTTGCCTAATTGTTGAAGTACAGTGGATGGTAAATTGTAAATTATAGTTTTTGGTGTTGGCATGTAAAGAAAAGTGGGATATCCCACTTTTTTCCTTGAAATTCGTTGATCTTTTTTGTCTATTACTGGTAGCCTGTTAGTTGTTCCGGGTGTTGTTGCACCATATTCAACCTAAAATTTTCTTTTCTTTGTAGTTAATAAAGAACAATATATATTACCAAAAATAGTTATATAAAGGGGGAAGTCGGGTGTGACACTTTTTGAAACTAAAAGTCAAAAGAATTAATTGAGACAAACATATTTCTTTTTATAAAAATTGAAATAAGTGTCTAGTGAAAATTTTACCTCTTTAAAGCGACTGGTGTGCCACATTTCAATGCTGGAACTCTTTGTTAAAGTTAAGTTCCTTTGACTTTTAGTTTCAAGAGTAACACCCGCGGGCCGCCCACTCACTTTCAATTTATTATTTTTATGATTACACAGAGTATTCCTTTTCTTGTCAATTGTAACATTAACATTTTATAAAAAAGATATTCAACTAAAGAAAAAGAATTTGATGGTATTGGAATAAATTACCTGTAAGGCACTTGAAACTACTTGTACAACTCTCTCTATTAATGTCCCACGAGCATTTTTCTCAACGTAAGGTTTGTACCAAATAATTGGAGAACTTTCTCTAACTATAAGCATGTAAGCAGAACCAGAATACAGTAAAGAAATAATGCTTATAACCAAGAATGTTATTTCCAAACACACTGCATTGCTTGGTAATGAAAATCTTGTCCAATCAGTAAAAAGTGCAGCACCCTTAAAGCAGTTAAATACTACATGATTAAGTTAACAGTTACATCAAAAGGATTTTTATCTTAACTCGCTTTACAATTTTTAACATCATAATAAAGGGGGGAGGCGGATGTGCCACTTTTTGAAACCAAAAGTAAAACGCGCATGATCTCATCCCATAAAAGAGTTACAGCTCTAAAATTCGGCACAGCAGTTGCGTTTGTGGAGAACAATATGGAACTGTGAAAAATGGCGGTGGAACCACCGCACCCGCCGAAATATTTTTTTGCCTTTTATCGCCAAATTAGACAGTTCTCAATCATCTGAGATAAACTTTTTTTTCTCATAAAAATTTCGCTTATATTTTCACGGTTCCGCCGCCGTTTCTTCACAGTTCCATATTGTTCTCCACTAAAGAAACTGCTGTCTCGAATTTTAGAGCTGTTACTCTTTTATGGGCTGAAATCATGCGCGTTTTACTTTTGGTTACAAAAAGTAACACATCCGCCTCCCCCATTTTAATGAGAATTTTCATGTCTCTTGTAAGTTGTTACCTGTAAAGTAATTTGAAATGGTAATGTTCCAAGTACTATTCTTATTAAATAATGCAGCAGTCCATCTAATTCGGGACTTCCAGGCCCTAACCCCTAGATAAAGTTGTATGTACTTGTTAGCATTTTTTTGGAAGGTAGGGGGGGGGGGGGGGGTTTTTCAAAATTTTGGGTTTTTTTTTAATTTGTTTTTTTAAAAATCATGTTTTTTTTGTTTTAAATTAAAATGTTTAA
>LS050038.1:7765-26431 GCA_900241095.1 Acartia tonsa | reverse complement strand
CCCCCCCCCCCCCCCCCCCCCCCCCCCCCCCCCCCCCCCCCCCCCCCCCCCCCCCCCCCCCCCCCCCCCGGTTATGAATTGATATATCTGCCATTTTCAATTCCCTGCAAATACATTTTGATACAATATTGAAGCATAGGACCTGTATTACTTTGCGGTTTAATTTAGAAGGAAATTACATGTACAAGTGCACTGGGGGAGGGGGGGAGGGATTTGTGTGCATTTTAGAAGCAGAAGAATATAAGTTGTTTTGTTTAATATACACATCTATATATAGAGTATTGAAGGTAGAAGATTTGAAGTCATGAGTGTGTGTGTGTTTGTTTGTGTGTGTATGTGTATTTATGAGTAAATAGGGTGCAAAGTAACGCAACAAGTTCGTTCAACTCTAATTACCATATAGGATAGATAAACACAAAGGCATCTCTATATCTTAAAGGATAGATAGATAGTCCGAATAAAACTTTAAATCATTTTTTTCTTAAAAACAACAAAATCCTTTATTTTAAATTTCAGGCAAGGTAGTATGATGCAAATTTGCCACATTTTTCGGCTAAAACCTTAACCTAAATGCATAAAAATATGAAGATAGACAGATAAACTAGATACCCTTAGCTAGCAAGTTAAATATTAATGCAGAATTTCAGACAAAAATTAGCTTGTGTCGAATTACAAGATAGCCAGAAAGATAGATAGATAGATAATCATAATATGTTATGATTGTTTTGATCTTTAATTAACCTTGTCTTATTTTGATATCTTTCTTATCTTTATATTTAATCTAATATATGATAAATAAATATATCTAAGTAAATACTGGAGTAATAAATAAATTTTTAATTATTCATAATTTACCATAAATTTTAAAAAGTATGCTTTAATGCTTCTATAAAAGTAATATTGAATGGTAAAACGTCTAGTAAATGTCTACTTTTCTTTTATTGTCATAATAAAATGTCATTAAGTAAATGATTAAAGTTATTAAAAACTGAAATTGCCCAAGAACACAAGATAGCAAGAATGTATCTAGCTATCTAGCAAGATAGAAAGATATCTGTAGTAAGAATGGTTAATTATAAGCTTTAATGTCTGCCTTATTACTTTTACCTCCCTCTTATAGATCCCCTTATTTTCCCCAATAATTTTAGTTTATAAGGGAAAATTGTATAAATAAATAGCAAAAATTCTTAATAAAAGCACAGAAAAATAAAATTTAAAATCATAAGTTTTTAAAGGATTATGGATGTTAGGAAGATAAAATTATTAATTAAATTCTTGAGAAAAAATTTGACTGCATCTAAAGAACATAAAACTGAACAATAGAGAATTGAACAAAAGGGAAAGAATTCAGGACCATGGGGAAAACTCCTTTCCAAGTACAACAGACTGAGATAGATAGATAGAAAGAGAGAGAGAGAGTGAGAGATGGGGGTAAAATTGGTTGAGAATTATGACTTATGGACCTTTGTTTCAATTGTGTTGTGAGCTCTCTGTGTGTAGAAAAGTGGCGCTGCGCCTCTCTGCTGAAGCCTGTTGCTTACTTTTTTCTCTCCGCTTACTTCTACGGATCGTGAGAATGGGGGGAGGAAAGGCCACAAGGGGTAGGCTACCACTGCGCGAGTAAGCTTAAGGGCCTTATTACATAAGAAAGGAGAACTAAAGAGCGAACCAACCAACCAAGGCCTGTGGAATTAAAATTTAGGCTCGCCTATATTTTAAAGGGAAAGGGACATTAAGACACACTTTTGGCGTCGGGAAGGATGATATTGAAAAAAGGGAAAGATCATGAGAAAGGGCCTAGGCAACAGGTTCTACCAACAGACAGGATATCACACACACACACACAAACGCAATACACTTAAACAAAGACGAGCAAAAATTTTTGGCGAGAAATTTGCAAAAGTTTTACAAGATGATTAATAGATAGATAGATAATTAAAACAATCATTTCTTTGCATTTTCTGACCGTGCAAATTTTTTGAAAAAAATATTCAAAATTTGAAAATATTATGATTTTATTAAATACTAGATTTTAACAATATCAGGTAGAAAAATGATTACATTTCTTCTAAAGATCCTTATGAAATTGTTAAATAGAAATATTATCATATATTATACGGAGAAAATATAAGAGAGTAAGGGGATAAAAAAGGAGAGAGAATTAGAGAGGCCCAGAATATAATATATATGTTGTATATATAATATAGCCTAGTATTGATCCATTCTAAAATATGTTCCCTAGTTCCCGTGTGGTTATATTATGCATACCTCTCTCTCTCTCTCCCTCTTCCTATCTGCTTAGCCTCTCTCTCTCTTTATCCTCTGTGTTATTCTCTAGCCTCTAAGTATATATATCGATTTATTGGTCTTGATGTTGGCCTCCATGAAAACTATGAAACTCAGGCCTCAGTTCAAAATCTGAACTACTGGTTGATCGATCCAGTCAAAATTTATTCCTTTTTCCTTTCCCTAAAAAAACTATTCCTCTATACACAATTATGTTCTATGCAAAATATAATGAATCTTAATGCAAGTAAATGCTAAAAATAAAATATTGTGAATGTTATTTATAAAAAGGTGTTCAAGTAAAATTTGTGAAATGTTAAAGCCAGTGATTTCAATGCTAGTTAAAAAAGTAGTGAGTTGTGAAATTTTTCTTTCTTAGGCTTTTTTTGACGTGGGGCTCATAGCATGCTGTTATATCATAAGGAAATCATTAACAATAAAAAAAACTAACAAATAAGGTATAAATTAAAGATTATATATGCTTTGCATGGTTTTAAAGATTTAGATAGATAGGAAGAATTCTATAGATAGTACAATACATTGAAAAAAAACTAGATAGAAATTTAGTTTAAAGATTATCTAACTTTTTTATTAGTGCTTATTAATTAATGTATCATTTGTATTAATCAAGCATAAGTTGACATAAAAACTAATGTTATTTTTTCTGTTTCAGGATTGTATGGCTGACCCTAGAATCTGGCGTCTGGTAAACCAGTAAATCATTCATTACAACAAAACAAACCAGTTGTACACACTAGTCACAGAAAAAAATAACATCCCCCGAAAATTGTCCAATTTACTCTCAGCGGCTCCGCACCTGCAGCCTCCAGGATGGCTGTGGCCCAACCCCAGCTGTATTGTCTCCGATGGAACAACCACCAACACAACCTGTTGTCCGTTTTCGAGGACCTCCTTAATCACGAAGCCTTTGTGGACGTCACATTGTCCTGCGACGGCCTGAATTTGAAGGCCCACAAAATGGTGTTGTCCGCCTGTTCGCCATACTTCCAGTCAATGTTCTACAACACTCCTGACAAACATCCTGTCGTCTTTCTGAAGGATGTTAGGTATGAAGAAATGAAGGCTCTTCTCGAGTTTATGTATCGCGGAGAAGTGAGCGTGGACCAACAAAATCTCAGTTCGCTGCTCAAGGTTGCTGAAAGTCTAAAAATCAAAGGTTTAGCTGACGTAAAAGAACCCCAAGCCGCCAACCTGCCCCCCATCTCCCATAATCCCTACCACCACCTACCTCCCCTACCTCTAACCTCTTCAATGAGCGGCCCTGGAGCCCATCCCCCAACCTTAATTCCGTCCTACATGACAGCCGGCAGCGGCAGCCCTCTACTATCCCCGGGCATGTCATCTTCAAAGAGACCACAGACTGATTCTTTGCCAGTTGGCAGCAGCGCCTTCCTGGGCTCGAAACGGAAGCGCGGCAGGCCTCGCCGCCTGTCAGGCAGCGACATCATGCCGGCAGCCATTAATTTGTGTGAGGAACGAATGGAGGAGGGAAACGCCTCCTCCCCTATCCACGATGTGGATGATATAACTGAGCATGCACAGAGCCCCGTCAAAAGCCTTAAAGAAGGAAATGTTGATTCAGTGTCGCTCTCTCCTACAGGTAAAGATTTCCTTCTTTTTCTGCTTTTTTATTATTTTGCAAGAATCCTAAAGTAAAATTGTAACATATTTGAAATGTTTTCCGAACATTTATCAAAATCTTTTTTTTCTTCTCTCTCTTTCTGAATTTTGAATATTTTATGTGCTAATTAACTTTCAATCCTTTACATAACATATATTTAACAACATATTAATTAAACATCCAAAATATGTTAGCAAACAGGGAATATATGACATTATTGTTACTTTTTAGTCAACACAAAGCCTAAATGTTCTGGCGGGGAAAATCAGTGAATGCTAATTTAGAACATAAACCAAAAAAGGGAAAGAAAATATAATAAACAGGGGGAATAGGTGAAAAATAATATTTACGGGAAGGAAAACCGCAGGGAAAGGGTAATTGTGTTAGGGAACGGACGGGGCATCGATTTCATTGATTACACGAAATTATTGGTCCAACAAGTGCCGTGCCTTTGCGCTCTTTGCCAACATCAAATCTAATTTAAATGGATAAATTGTTTGGAAAAAAAACCCAACTTCATTTATTTAATTTCAAGATAATTATATCCGTAGATAGTTGGGAAATGCAGATATATAATCTTTTTATGATAAAGTTGCTTTTTTCACATCCTTATTTTCGAAAAATATAAGCAATAAAATCAGTTATTCTTTTTTGTTAATATATAATAACTAAAAAGCAATGTTTTATCCATCAATATATCCGAATCCAATATCACAGCAATTTTTGTTGTTCATACCTTATATCAATTGTAAGAAATCCCTCACCTTTGTTCTACTTCAATGTGTTGAGCCAAATTTTTAATTCATAAGAAAAATAAAATGTAAGTCTGGTTATGCAATTAAAATAAAAATTGCATGGCATGTAGATTCATTCAAAATTAATTGAAACAAAGACAAAAAATTTCTGATTTCAAATACTTTATGACAAAAAGAAGCTCAGCAAAAGTAAAAAATGAAACCATTTGTTTTTGAACGGCAAATTTAATCTATTATCATTGGTTCAGTCTGTCTGTCTCTGATTTTAGAGTGGCTTCGTAACAAAAAAATGTATTGTTTTTAAAATGGCAATTAACTTATCAAATAGCAAATAATCTAGAATTAGATTGGCCATTATTAAAGAACATTTAAAATTTTATTGCTATCGAATTAATTATTTCTTTATTTATATTATGCAAACACTTATTTATTCTTAGAAATAATGTTGTTATAGAACTTGTATTGATTTTACAACACCATTTTCCAAGCAATATCGATTTCATGAGATCCTTCTCTATCTATCTATCTATTTATTTATATTCCAATCCTCTGTATAAGGTGTACTATGCCTTATATCCTCCAAATGTCTCTCTTTCTCTCTTACTTTATTTCTCTATTTTCCACAAATTCTCTATTTCTGTCTCTTTATATTTCTCTATAATTTTTTTCTATATTCCTTATCTGGCTTCTATAATCTTTAATTCTTTAAATATATTTTTATTAGTTTTATTGTCAAAAAGCTATATTTTTGTAATCAAAATTAAAACTCAATAAAAGTACTTTTGATAATCTTTTAACCACCTCATAAAACCTGGAATCTTTAAAGATAGCAATGCAATGGATGATAAAAATGGACGTCAAATATTGATGATCTAAATTAACCCTTCTATAAATCAAAATTATTGGTGGAAAACTTTAAACACTTAGATTAGTTCAACCTTAACTATATCTAATAAAAAGGGCCCAAAGTTTATAAGCAAATAATTAAGAGAGTGAATATCTAAAACTTTAAGTATCAGTGTGATTTAGAGCCCAATGTCCCATCCCTCCCTGTATAAAACTCTGTTTCATATTTTTGGGTTTTTCTCATTATAATATATTTTGCTTTATTAGAAAGCTAGTTAAATGTAAACTATTGATATAGAGATATTGATTTTGATTTGACTTTCTTTCAGTCCTAGTTTTAGAAATTAATGTATATTTAAATAATCATTAATTAGTCAAAATCAAACTTATAGAAAATCATGTTTATTTCAAGAAATAACTGAAAAAGGTTTTCTGTATTACCTTTAACCATTTAAATTTTCTTTCTGTTTTAAAAACTTTATTAAAATTCTATAAGATTTCGTTGGCTTCAATTGTTTTTCCAGCTTTTTTGTACTTTAGGTCCTTTATCCTATTGATACGATTGTGTAGGTTAGGTTCACCCCGTGCCCTTCCGCCTGACGGGTTTAATCGGTCATATCTACATATATCCAAGTATTTGACCTGTACAAAGTGTACCCACAATGCTACAACAGGAGCATTGTAATATCATCTGAATTTGTACAATAATAAAAATCTTTTAAGATATATTTTATTTTATAGATGACTTTTTCTATTTTGAAAGAACATCCTACTGATGACCTGTATCTTAAAATAATATAAAAATGTGTATGTGTATGTGTGTGTTCATGTGTCGTGTGTGTGTGTGTGTTTTATTATGTGTGCAAGTCACAAACACACACACACATGCTCTTACTTGTGATTTTGACCTGTGTTTGTCTTCATGGACACATGCACCAGAATTAAAATAGACCGTTCCATCTAAACATTTTCACTTATTTTAAAAAGTCTAACCAATAATTTCAACAAATTTTACCTTTAATCATCCTAACTCCTCCGCACATCTTAAGCCTTAGGAGGAATTCATTATTCTATTTTCTGAATTTAATAGACGCTAGAAATTAGTAAATTACCACTATGTATATCATTGTTTTAAGTTTTTTCCCCTTAAAAACTTAAAATTGCATTGATTCTTTACTTTTTAAACTAAAAACAAGGCATATTTTTCAAGAAATGCTTTGAAAGGAATAATTTCAATTTAGAGTTTAAATGAATAAATTTTGCCCCAACTGCTCCCTACTTAAAAGGTGAACAACTCTAATATCTAATTGTCCACAACTGTTTATGAAAATATTACAAAGACCTCAGATTTTCCTTAATTCTTATTGAATTCATTATCAAAGAAAAAATACAAGACTTTGAACTCTACAAAATTTTAATTCAGACAGAAAGATACCCTTTCTTTGTTTGTTAATAACATACAAGTTATCAAATTATTGTTGAAAAAAAAGTTTAACACAAAAAAGATTTTGATAAAATCGCACTTTTTTAACTCCTTAACCTGATGTAATCTTATAATTCAAAAAAAGATGACCAAAAACTTATATTTTTTTTTCTTTTTTAGATTTGAAGACGAGCGACATTCCTTCAGAGGCGGAGAGTAATGACGGGCGCAGCTCAGGTAACAATTTTTATCTTTTATTCTTTTTTATTTAATTTTCAAGTTTTTGGCTTTAATTTTTTTAATTTATCCTTTTCCTTTTTATGAATTCCTTTCCTTCACTAAACCTCATTTCTGGAAAATTGTCCGCTGTTTTTGTTTGTGCATTAGACTTTTCCCGCCAAATTTATAAGTAAGACGACATTTGGAATTGCTGTTGAGTTAGCAGAATAGTACACTATTAAACGTTCTCTATTAAAAATTGGTTTATCTTTTAATAAAGATATAGTTTTTAAGGAAAAATATTTATTTAATAAACATTGTTTAACTAACCATGTAATATAGTGGGTTGCAGCATCCGTATGGTCCCGAAGAAAAGATTGTACCTAAGTCAAAGTCTCGGCGATAGCGGCACAGAATCATTTGAGTGCGAATCAACTGGATCCGCCCACTCGTCCGCCTCATCAAACTCCGCCCACAATCATCCCCGCCTCAGGCAAAATTCTATGCCCCACGAAGATATTCCCCAGCCTGAGAATTTATCCTTGAAAAAGCCTGACAGAGATAGTAGAGAATCCCGCGACAGTGGCACTGTGGTCGCTGGTGTTCACCTGTACGGTAGTATGCCTAAACTGGAACCCAAAGAAGAAGAATTTGAAAGAGAAAGGCCGGCCCACTATTGGGACCACACAAGATCTGCCTTCAGGCCCTTGCCTCCACCCCATTCACCTTCAGCAGGACTTTTACTTTCATCTCCCCTTAAAAATTCAAGTCCTAGTAGGTTAAGTATTGATTCCGAGCCATCCAGCTGTCCTTCGCCTTACCTGATGTCATATCAGTTCCAGGAAAAGGTTGAGGCAGAACTGGCCAACTTATACAAGTCTGGACTGAGCGGCCTGGGAGCTGGAGGATCAGATCCTGGCACTCCTATAAGCATACGATCCTACTGCCTACAGGATGGCAACACCTACCGCTGCAAAGTCTGCAACAACGCATACACCCACCCATCCAACTTTCACCGTCACTACGTGACCACCCACTTGCAGCGCAAGTCCTACCCCTGCACCGTGTGCCACAAGAAGTTCAACCGCAAGGACAACATGACCGCCCATCTTCGCGCCGTGCACGGCTGGGGAGGCGGTATCAATACCAGTGCTAGCGGCTCAACAACAACAACCTCGCCAACAACCCTGAAACAACATGTGGACAGAATGACACCAATTCCAACATCTTCGGATATAGTTACCTCTTCATCAATATTGATGCCATCACCTTCAACACCTTTAACAATGCCAGTATTAGCCACAATCACACCGCCACAACAACCAGGTTTACCAGATAATATCAAACATCATCAAACCATTGTCAACTAATCAGCAACAAGAGCTGTTTTTACAAAAAGAATTAAGGACAATTTAAAATTTTGATCTAGTATGATATGAGAAAATAATAAAAAAAGAACAATGTTGTGAGTTTCTAAAATTTAATGTGACTTTTATCAGTATTGTGTAATTTCTACAGTGTGCAATATTGTCACAAAGATTGCTCACAGCATAGTAATTCTATAATTAGATACAACACGGACACAAATGTTTTATTAAACGGACAATATCCTACCAAAATATGTACACAGTTAATTGTACATGTGATTGTGCACACAACAACTTTTTTTTGTACTTGTCAGAGCATTTTTGCTTGCAAACAAAATTTTCAGAAAATTTTTCAATCATCTCAAATTGTAAATAGCGAAGCTTACAAAAAGGCTTTCATAATGAATGATTTTGCTGTGTAATAATATATTGATGTGTAATGCTACTATATAATTTGCACATTTATTTGTAAATATATTTGTGATGCAGCGCAGTTGCTCAAGAAACCACTGGTTACCATCCTCTCCATACCCCAACACACCACAATACTGACTGCCAATAAAAAAATTCATTCATAAATTTTCTTCTGGAATCTCTGCTTTAAACCCAAATAGTTACCATTTCATAGTTACCATATTTTTTTTTAAGTTACCATTATTTTCTGTCAACGAAAGTTACCATTTTCTTCTGATAATACAAAATAATATGCTTGCATTTTATAGCAACCAAAAGACCTTTTCTTTCAGCCCTGGCTTGGCCTATGTACTTAAACTTATTTTTATACTATTTTTCACATTTTTACAAAGTCTGTTTATATTTTATTATTATTTTTATATGTTTTTATAACTGCCTGGTTTTATAATTGTAGTTCTGCCACTGTTTTTGTAGTCACTATCATAAGTCACATTATTTATCTTTTTCTATGTAAAATTAACGGTGCTTGTAAAAGATATATTTTTCTACTCTTTTTTTCCTTAATGAAGAAGTTTAAATTTCTATTTGCATTTAAATATTTTGAACGTCTATTTTTTTACTTGCAGCTCAGCTTTAATGTTTCAAAGTTAAGTATTTATTAGTAGCGTAGCTACTCTATACATTCTTTTATTATGCTAGGAATTGAAAAAAAAACTAATGCAGGGATTAACCAAAAGCAACCAAACGTACTTGTCAAAATTGAGGAAGGCCTCATTTATTTTTTTAACTGTTCACTCATAAAATCGAAAAAATTTTCATTTTTTCCCCACGTGCAAAAATGGTGTCATTGTGCAAAGCCAAATAAAACTTACTAAAATCCACCAAAATTAAGGTTTTTTTAAATCCTTTTTTCAATTTGCTTTGCTATTTGGCACTATGAAAGTTCTCTACTACTTATTTGAGGCCCCCCTTTTATTTAAATCTACTGATTCTATGTGATCCGAAAGAAAATCAATATTTAATGTACAGTTAATTATTATTTGTACATCCTTCATTCTTCTTGGAGCCTTGCAAAATAGATTTCTAATATGCAAATATCAATTACTCTGCCCAATATTATTGACTGATTTATTTTTTATAATTTTCAACATTTTTTGCAAGGTTCCTTTTTTACCATCTATTAAATAGAAGAACAAGATTTCATTTAAACATTATAGAGATTCACCCGCATTATCACATCTCTTTCTTACTTGTTTGGTTAATAAGACTTTTTATCATCTTTTATGTTATATTTAAGGCAATAAAATCATATTAAATATCTCCTATGATATTCAGAATGTAATATTTAAGATGAGAAAAAATAAAATTTTCCTTGCTAATTTAAACGATTTCTTGGCAAAAAAAAGCTTATTTTCATTTTTCTAAATGGATTGGGCATTTAAATTTTGTCTTTTCATGTCATGTGTAAATTTTTCATGATGACCAACAAAAAAATGTCTCATTTCCTTCTTTGTATTAGGAATACATTTTTAACATCTTATTAACATTTTTTGTTGATCACCTTGAAAAAAAAGTTATTTTTTTTAAAATATATTTTATTCAGTATCAATTGTAAATACAAAATCGTTAGTAGTAGTCATATTTTTATGTATTAATTAAACGAAGACTTTATCTTCATTTTTGCGTTTTTTATATTGATAAACAAAATTGGCATTATGTATAATTGCAAATATTTTGCAGGTTCTGCGAGGGCATTTTTAAGCTTCTAATTCGATTATAAATTATGGCATTTTTTTGTGAAATTATATTTTTGTACCTTCTTGTAATTATTATTTTGAACTAAACACAAAATACAACAAATCTATAGTCTTCCAGGTGACCAATGTAATTGTTTATTTTTCAGTATTTTTATCTGACAAAGACATGATCTTGGTTCTCTAGTGCCTTACTTACATTTTAATAAATTAATATTTTTGTAATTATATTTTTTATATTAATTGTGTACTGTATTAATTCAAGTAGATTTTTGCAAAATAAAGATAGTCTATTTTTCGTATTTTTGTTGTGTATGTTTTTTTTTCAGGGCAGAGATGTTAGTGTTTTTTATTTGCTTTTTTAAAATTACTTTTGTAAAAAGGTATATTCCTTGAAGCATAGCTACACTAAAAAAAATGTTTTACATATTTGACCTTTTAAAATATAAGAATCAGACTAGATCTATTAGGGAAGCTTCTTGTTGTTAGTGTTTTGGTGAATAAAAGCTATTTCTATTTACAAAATTTGTAATATTTGCTAATGCTCCCCTTCCATACTTGAAGCTAGGAGCTTCAAAATAACAATAATAATTGAAAATTAGCTTCTTTTAAAACTGCAATATAAGTAGGTCTAAACAGTAAATATGTATTTAAATGAGCATACTTTCTAATTCTATGGTTGTCTTTAGTGTCGAATCTACTTTATGAGTGTGCGGGTGTCTGTCCCTCTGTCTGTAATGCTAGTTTGGCCCAATTCATTGTTCAGATAAGTCTCTTTACAGCCTTACTTGAAATAATATTCCTTGTTGTCATACAATCCAACAAGTGTTGTTAGTTCCTCCGTAATTTACTTTCTTTAGCGACAGACAGACGTTTATTCAAGATACGTAATCAACTAACAAGGATGACCTCATCTATAAAAGCGAAACTTAACAAGTCAGACAAACGATATTTACAAAATACAGAATATCAACGCATATATTATTTAACATTATTTAGAAGTTTAAACAAACATACTTACATTTTAAGTCATGAATACATGATGCTTCGCTTAAAACTTTACACATAATGTTCCTAAGAATTTAAGAATTTTTTAAAGCCGAAAAACCTTTAAAATAGACTTTCTGATATGGATTTAAAGTGACTACACTTTCGAAATTGTAACCCTCTCTCTCTGTATTCAATCCCAAATAACTTTTTGAAAATTTTTACTGCAATACATACCGATAATATTGTATACCTAAGCTTCAGAGATGCTGTCAATTGACAATTCACCATAAAAAACTTGTCGACAGGAGTTGGTGAACTGTTAAAGGAAACATCTTGCAAAATTTGAAATCGATAGGATAGTTCAAACATGCTTTAATCAACCATAAGAGCTAGTTGCTATGGACGAACAGACTGATCCTAAATGTAGAAAAGCTTTACCTTAAACAATAACAGGGTTAAATTTAGATATGAGTTAGAAAAAAACTTTAAAAAGTTAAGAATCAAAATATAATTTGGTTTTTAGAAATGACCAAGTAACAACTGTTATGAATCAAATTAAGATTTTTTTGTGAAGGGGGAGGGAGGGGGGGGGTATTATAGCCACCCAAATAGCTGTGAAAAATCTTACCTCGCCAAAAATATATAAATTATTAATGGAAAAGTCTGGACTCGACTAGTTTGTAACAACTAATCCAGATTTGATAAGGTCCTCAACGAATGAGTGAGTGTGTTTGGGTACCGTTGATAAAGTGTACAGCAAAATCTCAAACAAACTTACCCTCATCCCCTACCAATTATTTTTCGAGTAGGTAAAAAGTTGAGGGAGGGTAGGTATATATCTTAGTTTATATAATTATACAATGCACTATATTACTAGGGTTCCGTATTTAAGAAGGATGCAGAAAAACAGCCTGAAACCACCTTAAGACTTGAATCAGAAAATAGAATATCATAAATAGATAACCAATCTTAGAACTTCTACTAGCTTCCATAAACTCTAAATCTCAATCGGTTCATTGAAATTATTAGCTTCTGACAAAAAAAAAGTTTTATCCCCCCCCCTTCTCCTATTTTCAATTGTAATTTAAAATAAACTTTACATTTTTGGTGGTGGTCCTTTTTTTCTAGAGGCGATTTTTTGGAAGGTTTGTTGTACCCTTCCCCAAAATAGTTATTAACCTTCTCAGGACTTATGAGAAGCTACCCTGTAAAGGAGAACCAAATCGGTTCTGTGGTTAGCGAGTACACACATTCAGACAGACGGACGGAGATCCTTTTACTTTATTATTAGGACTAGCCTTTAGGGGCACTTGAGGGGGTGGGGAATTAGAATTTTTTTGGAGGGGATGGGTCTTTTTTCTAAAGGTGATTTATCTTGGGAGGTTGGTGGTACCCTCTCCCAAAATAGTTATAAACCTTCCCAGGACCTACACTATAATGGAGAACCATATCGGTTCAGGAACACAGTAATAGTGTCTGACTGATTATGACGTAACAAAAAAAATTGGCCAATGAGACGCCACTATAAATTTTACCATTGGTCAATAACGGCCTCTCATTGGCTATTTTTTTTTTGTTACGTCATAATAAGTCAGACACTATTACTGTGTTCTCGGTTCAGCGGTTAGCGAGATCCTACGGTACACACAGAGATCATTTTAGTTTATTATAAGGATGATATGCAAAATATGTTCATGTTCGCCTACCCCACCTACTACTGAAAATACCATGCTTTCATTAAAGTTGCAAACATTTTGGTTCACTTTTAGAATATATAGAATAGTACAGATAATTTTAATCTTGATATTGGGAAAAAAGAAAGTTTAAATTGAGTATTGAAGAGTATTTTTTCTCAGCTATTATCATCTCGTGAATATTCTGCTAATGGATATCTAGTCTATATGTTTCTTGTTCTTCAGTTTGTCTGTTATGTTATCTTAATTGTTAAGATTACTCTGTCCACTTAGTTTCTGTTAATTTTATCACTTCTACTTGATTTGCCTTGTTTAGTTATCATTACTTTTTTTACAGTTGTTGTTGAGATGTTATGTTAAACTTGTCCGTTTTTGTTGTTTTGGGTGCGTTCTTTCGATATTTATCATCAAAATGTTAAGGTTTTTACTGTGTGAAATGAGATAATGAATGTGTGTTTTGTATGATTTTATTCTCTTATGGAGTGTAAATGTATGAGATTGTGTGTGTGTGTTTGTTTGTGTGTGAATGTCTGTTTGCTGCTCTACTTATGGATACTAACAACGTGTTAAGAAAATTATTTTTTTTTAAATATCAAATGCTTTTTAAAAGTCTAAACTAAAGAAATTATTAGATCGCATAATAAGATTGTTGTACAATAGATAATTGTTGAAGGAAACGCTGGAAAGTGTCATGTGTGCCGTCACAAAAATACGTCTATTATTCATCTCTTTTTAGAGGTTTCCTTTCCAACTTCTACTCTAATCCCTAGATGTATTTTTATGACGTCACACATGACACTTTCCTGTGCTTCATGTTGAAGAATGTTGTTGTGGCTTCCGAATAAAAAAACGTATTATTGTAAAATAATTAACTGGCTTCTTTCCTTAATTAGAAAGAACAATTATATAATTTAATTACAAACCAAATGATTTTGAGTATTGTTAAAATTTTCTTACTTTCAAGAACTGAATAAAAAGCAAAATAGTTCACTTGAAAGTTAAATGAATTTTTTTTATGGAGATACCTAAACATTACTTGCATTACTTATAAAGAAAAATTGAATTATGGAAAGAAAACAAAATAGCCAGTTTCGTCATATTTTTACAGTAGCTATTGATTGGTTATTAAGGTTAGGTTAGCTGAGGTAAATGTTGATGATTGCCCCACAGGGGCTTGAAATAAGAGAAAAGCTAAGCTATTGTGAAAATACGACGAAACCCACTACTTTGGTTTTTTTTCCATGATCAGGAAAATATTCTAAAATTACCTGCTATGGTACAAACAATATAAGTTTAAACATTTTTTACAAAATGTTTGAGAGAAATAAGACTTATGTTCTCGTGTTTTTTTTGCTTCAGTTTAAAGTGGTTAGGTTATGTAAAAGTCTTTTGCACAAACAAAAAAATCCTAGCTTAAACGCAATAGCATTTAAAAGAGTATGAAAAAAAAGTTTACATTATACATACCTACAAAAAGTACTGAAATAACACTCCCAATTTTCCTTCCTAATGATTTTATCTTATTTCTATTTAGACATTAACAATAATAACTAATATTCTTTTATTTTATTTCAGGTTTGTTAATAAACTCACGAATTAGTGTGAATGGTAAAGATAAGTTAGATCAAGTATTAGATTTACAGACACGTTTAAACTCCGTGTGCTCGGAGAAGTCTAGTCCCTCCCCCACAGGTATACAGGATTGTACAGATCTCCATGAACAAGACAATGCCCACTCCTCCCACTCCCCACTACCTCTAACAACCAAACCTTTATTACAACAACATCAACATCATCTCCATGATAATCCCCAACTACCTCCTCCCCTAACTCCTCCCAATCCCATGGGGCCACAACAAGGCAAGCCGGGAAAGTCTCCAGGTAAAAGAACAGGTTCTCCGGGCAAGCCTGGACGGCCGCCAGGCTCAGGCCGTTCTCCAGGTCGTTCCCCTTCAGGCACTCGTGGCAATCTAGCCTCCCAACCTGGCACAGAATCAGAAAGCCTGCAGGACATGTCCGTCCGCGGTCTTGACCTGCTGAAATACGCGCAAATGTCCAGCGATGGGTCTTTCCGCTGTCTGGAGTGCGAAAAAATGCAGCTAGATAAAAGTTTCAAGAACAAGTACAGCTTTCAGCGCCACGCTTTCTTGTATCACGAGGGACAACAACGGAAAGTGTTTCCCTGTCCGGTTTGTCAGAAAGAATTCTCTAGGCCAGACAAAATGAAGCAGCACTTGAAACAGGTCCACGACTGTATCATTCCCAAGACTGACTCAGCCGCCGCCACTGCCAGCCTCGCCTCGCCGCCCCACTTTATGATTCCGTCATTCCTGACAGGTTTAGAAGATCCCACGGCTGGCGTTGTGGACGCCAAACTGCAGGCAGATTCGTCTGGCAGTGAGATGTTCAAGCTAATGAGTCGGCTAGTCGGGCATGGACAGCACACAAGCAGTGGATCAGGATCTGGTAAGGCAAGCTGACCACACAATCAATCAATCAATCATCCTGACAGACAACCGGATATTAATATACCGGCTGGTCAAGAAAAACAAGCAGGATGAAATAATACATGAAAAAATGCGGAGAAATAACCTGCCCCTGGTCCTGCCTGGAATCATATACATGAAAACTCAATTATTCCTTTCTTCCCCTGAGTGTTCAAGAATTATGATATCAATTTAAAACATCCCTCTCCCTCATTTTACTGGATCGATCAACAAATTACATTTTGATAAAAAGAACATTTTTTGTGGATTTTTTAACACAAATGTTTACAAACAATGCAATCAGAAACAGAACACTTTAATAACAAATTGTAAATATAAAGAAGAAAAAAACTTTGAACAAAAAAGTCTGCACCTCAAAATCCAAAAATCTCCTGAAATGATGATTGTCCCCTCCATATCTGAAATGAAAATATGAAAACGCTTTGCTTATATTTGTGTGTAACGTAACCCGGTGTCCCTGGCAATTTTTGTAACTAAATAACCTGAGTAATATATATTAGTTTTAGGGAAAAGGAAAAAGATTTTTTAAAACTAAAAATGAATGTTTTTTAAGGATGTCTAGAATAATCATGTACATCTTTTTGGAACCATAATTTAAGCTTTCTAAAGAAACTTCACAATATTGCCACAACTGTTATACGACTTTTATTACAAAAAAATTTTAAAATTGAAATCTATTTGCATGGTTTTAAAGGATTTTTTTTCAATTTCCCTAAAAAATGCGGCATTACTGAAATATTTTTCCTGGTTATTGAAATAAAAATTATCTATATTATATACATACAGATTAAAGTTATATTTTAAGGCATTATGTTTTAATTTATTAACTCATTTGTCAAACATTTTAATTAAGAAAAGATTTTTATTAAAAGTTTTATTTGATTGTTTTACTGTACTGTATCATGTATGTTTCTTAAAATAAGTTTAATGTATTAATGTTCTTTTTTTGAATTGTTGATGTAATTTAACTTTAGTTTCCAAATGAAAACAATGTAAGTTGCATAGCTACTATATTATTATTACAACACCCACACATGAGAGTGGTTTCAACTGAGTGATATAATTGTACTAATACATTTCCTTATTCTTTCATCATTTTTAGTAATAGATTATATAATAATAAATATAGATATATCATATATAAAACGTATAATTGTAGATAAATTTTAAGATTTATAAAGTTTAATTTTCTTTTTTTTAATTTTGTTCATATTTTTATTATAATCCCAAATTAATGATTTTTAGCTTTATTTTTAAAATGTAATTTTGAATCAATGGAAAATATTCTAGAATAAATATATGTATGAAAGTCAATTAAAATAATTGTGTATAAAAGATTATAAATTTCTAAGATTGTCAGAGTAACAAATTTTAGATAGTTTCAAATATGTATTAATAGGTAACAAATTTATCAAAATTGTATGTAACATAAACTTAAGAATTTATGAAAATATAACAAAAATTTGCTAGTGTTTAAAAAGAAAACTAAATAATGTTTATTTTAATATTAAAAGCTTTGTTTTGATAGCTAGGTAAATAAATGACTGCCTCAAAAAATTCTCTACAAAAATGTAATTTTATAATATTAGGCTTTTAATAGAAAAAATAGATCAAAACTGCTATAATTATATGTTGTTTAGTAAAAACAAAATTTTTAATAAACAAAATATGATTTGAAATTAAGGGTGCTCCACAAATTTTAAGATGTAACTTTTCATAAAGTAGAGACAAATTAGGTTTTAATAATCAATAGTTAGCTTAGAAAAATATTTAAAATTGGTGGTGAATTTTTTTTTGTTTCAGTAAAAACACAAATCAAATTGTAAAAAAGTAAAATATCATTACAATTAATAAACTTTGAGATTTCGCTAAAATTGAAAAGTAGTTTTTACTGAAATAATAAAACACCGCTAATCCAATATTATTGAAAGTTTATAATAAGATAATAAAATAACTTTTTATAATTGTCACAAATTATAGCTAGTAGATCATAAGGTATATTCATATTTTTGACTTGAAAAAAAAAACAATCTATGAATTCATATAGTCTATAATAACTTAATAATAAACATATTTTTAAGATATATAAACTAATTTATGGTATATGTATATAAATATAAATAATATATGATTATATATATCTTGTCACCTGACCATAGTAATGCAAAAATTGCTGGTAAGGCTTCTCAATATGCGTTCATACAATATAGATAACTAAAATTAAATTTAAATGTACAATTGATAAAAAAATGCTCTAGTTTCATAAAATTATATATCAAATATTGTTATTCAAATAAAACTCAAATAAAAGCAAAGGTAGAGTTTTCATCTTTATATACCCCAAAGTTTTGGATAAATTGTAAATCAAATGTAAGATCTATTTCATTAAAAAAGTATTTATTAGTCTAAATGGTTATCTATATTGTATAAACACACTACAACATCTATTAACCAGGGATAGGATGTGTAATTGATATTTAAGTATTAAGACAGAACAAGACAGACTTAAAGTAGTTTAGAAAAGGAGTTAAATTGTCAGACAAAACATTATTTCTTATTGTGATAAATTGTTTTTAATAGTACAAAATTTAAGGATGATTTTACACAATAATTGTTGAAGGCACATAGCTTCCTTGAATTAATCTTGCTCTTGTCCTGTTCTACTATTAATTTCTCAGGACTCACATCCCTAGTCCCTGGTATTAACATGTGACTACCTCGATATAATTTGTCTTCAAAGTCAGATTAGTTTTTAGCAAGGAAAATGCA
>LS050036.1:7077-17662 GCA_900241095.1 Acartia tonsa | reverse complement strand
TGTATGGGTTCTGTATAGTAATAATTATTGTGTTATATAGTATTACATAGTGTTATATATTAATTATATAGTTGTAGCGTTCTTACGGGTCCAATACTCTCCAGAGTATCAATTGATACTAAATAAAAAAATTATTTTTAACAGTGTATAGTTAGAACTTTTAACAAATTTAAATAATAAATCTACAGTTTAAATACAATTTGTATAAATGCAAATAATAATATAACAAATAGTTTTTCTCATCTATTTTGGTCAGAGCTCGGCAGCCGCGCGTATACAGTATGTAAGCTTCAGTGAAATCATACTATAATATCTTATAAAATCCAGATGGATGTCTAAACCTGTTACTGAACAGACAATCCATTTTCCATTTTTTCGGAATTTTTATTTTCCCCACATGCGGGTTTAAATTTGAGGCTTATGCGCGGCTGACGCGCGGCCGGCAAGCTCTGATTCTGATACATATTATGTTCTCAAAAAACGTCTGTCCTTATGCAGAATTATATGTATGTCAATTGTCTTTTTGTTTGTCAATTGTCTTTTTATTTGTCAATTGTCTTTTTATTTGTCAATTGTCTTTTTGTTTGTCAATTGGTCAGTTTCATTTGTCTGTTTCTTTGTCTATTACGAATAATTTCTGTCTATTTCTTACTTTATATATGTCTTTCTAATTTTGTTCTGATTTTTCTTATTAGATATCTGTCTATCTTTTTGTCTTTCCTTATCTGTCTTTGTTTACAGGTTGTCTGTATGTTTATCAGTCTGTCTGTTAGTCTGTAATATTTGTTTATCTTGAAAACTGATGGATGGGATAATTTTCATTCCAAGCCGCAGAGCAAGCTATCAAATCTTTCCTCCTAACAAAAGAAAAACGATAAACTTGAACCACTAAAATGTAAGTCAATAAGCTTTCAAAGAAAAGTTTCCAAAGACATTGAAAATAAGTTCTATAATTTTGATTAAAAAGGGAAATTTTCATATAGTAATCTGTATAAAAATATTACTTAACTGAATACTTTTGCTCTACTTTTACTTCTGCTGAAGCTTTGAATTGTTTTAATTTTCAACAGCGTGTAACATATAATTATCGCATCGATTTTAGACAGTTTTCCATCGATAGTAAAAAATGTGGATTAATTACTGTTTTGCAGGGTAGAAAATTGTCTAAAATACGAAGAGATAACTTTTTGTATAACTCCGACCTGGTTTCATTATAGCGGAAATTAATTTTATTAGCAGCCATACTGAATAATCATTATACCATTTCAATTAAAAATGACACGTTTTAGGTACCTCATGACAAAGGTCATGCAATTAAATGAATTACCTGGCTCCTCTGGGAAGACGGTTCCAAGCCTCTAGATTTGGATCAAATTGAACTATTTCTTGGGGAATCCGTGTGTCCGGGGGAAAACTGAAAAATAAATGGGTAATATTCAATAATATTAAGATAAAAAGTAAATAGACAAATAGATAGATAGGGAGAGAGTTTAAAGGAAAGAGAGAAAAAACCTGTAACGAATGTTAAAAGAGAAAAACTGAGAATAACAAAAACTATAAAAGAGTATAGAAGAGATAAACAAAAAAGTTATATTTTTAAAATCATAAAATCAAATTTGTACAAAATTTAATTTCCAATTTCAAAGTTTAAATATTTGAAAGAGTTGAAGTGAAAAAGAAATATTTAAGTTTTAAAATTTTATTAGAAGCAATGCCACTCTACAATTTGGCTGACTTTAATTATTTTTTCTTCCATAATCCTTCTCTTTTGTCTTTTCTTTTCCCATTCATTTGACTGTTAATACCCTCCCCTTTCTTCCCCACTGATGATAATCATTTTAACCCTTCTGTAGATTAAAATTAGTGCTGCTGGTTTGTACAACCCAATAAAGATGAAACAAAAGTCACAAAAGTAAACGAGATAACTTATTTTTTACAAGCTAATATGTCCTCTCCTTCCCTACTACAAATGTACTTAATTATATTATTTAAAACTGATTTATTTTTCTGTATATTCCTGCGTATTTGTTGAGTCAAATGAACAGATTATAAATTTAAATATTGTCAATTTTGCAAGATTTTTGTATAATATAAAAAAGTGTTAAGCAAGTACATTTTTGTAATTAATAAGCGCAGCGTCCTCAATATAAGAAAATACATTGCACTGTAATACAGAAATAATTCTAGAAAATAAGTGATATATTCAGTAAATGATTAAACATATTGATTTTTTTGCAATTATGTTTATTTGTAGAGTGACAGTACATTGCAATGAATTAGAACTCTTTGAGAGCATCGTTAATTTTATCCAGAGCTGGATCTTTAAATCGTTTTGATGGTGCGCTGAATCGGGGCGATTCAGGGGTGAACCGGAGGTGCGCTGATGGTGCGCCAAAGCTACTGCTATAAAAATATGGATATTTAAAAGATTTTCGGCGCGGTGTTGTTATATTGCTTGCGCACTCAATAAAATATCATTTTGCGCCAGTACAACTTTATTACTTTAGCCGTTTCAGTACGGTATTTTATATAAAATAACTATAAAAATGTTTTCACGATAGTTTTGCAATAAAATATTAAAGTAATTAAAAACAAAAAATATTTATTTATTAAATAAATCACCCTGGATTGGCGCACCAATCGTACTCGCTGAGTACCATTGGCGCGCTAATACCGCGCCACTTGTTGCGCCAATTCGCCCATGCCATTTCGATTTAAAGATTGGTATTAATAATCTGATGGTGCGCTGAAATGAATCGCAACGGGTCAGCACACCTATAAACGATTAAAAGATCCAGCTCTGGAAAATTAAGTGATAAAACAGTGGACAATAGATTAATGTACTGTACCTCTCCAGAAATGATTTCAAATTACCCTTTCTTTAGATTCTAATTATTGGTTGAAATGTTTGGACTCAGCTAGATTTAATAGAAGTAGCCGATGTTTTTAAGCATGTGTATAATTTACAGTCTATTATAATCTATACAAGCTATAAACTATTTTTTTTTTATTTACGTATTATGTACGAACAAGCCCTTATTATACAATAGCTATACTACAAAATCTCGGAATACCAGGGAGGAGAAATTGGAATGTAATCTATACTGGTACCCAAAGTTTTATAAACCTTCTCTCATTGTTTGTTTGTTAGAAATTTTTCAGAACAGTATTTAATTTGTAGCGAAGCTACTTTATTAATAGGGAATTAACATAATATATGAAAAGCTTACCTGAGCAAATATTTCAAATGCATGATATACTTTATGGCCAGCCTAGAATAATAAAGTCATAATTAATAGAAATATTTGATTAGATCTTAAAAGGCTTCTGAGAAAAAAATAGATATCCCATATAATGATAAACGCAGGTATAAGGCATAACCAACAAGCGAAATAATTCTAAAATACCATTTTGGGGACAGTTGTAGACCCCCAACGACAGCTGAAATGACGTATAGGTTTCGTGATTTTTCCCCCCGAATTAATTTCGTTTTTTGTAAAAGGTGACAATTGTTCTATAGCTATGCCAAAGTGAGTTATTGTAGATTTACTCAATGCAGGAATTCTTCACAAAAATTTCAGCCGTCTGTCTTAAATATCATCTGAGAAAATTACATATTACCCTAAGCGTTGACGTCGCCGACAGATTTCTGCCTATTATGTAAATTTTTAAATGAATAACATTTAGAGTAACTACGTTCATACAAAAGTTTGTATCATGACTATAAATTGTGCCTAATATATGTATATCCCATTATATAGATAAAGTAGTAAGCTTTGTCTGTAGCAAAGGATCTAGCTTACCGCTGAACCAATGTGAAACTTTACAGTGAAGCTTCTTATGAGTCACAAGAAAATTTTTGGGAAGGATATTTCCACCTTCCTAATTAAAATTAACCCCTCCCCCCCAAAAAAGCTCAAATTTAAAATGTGGAGTCGGTCGAATATCCCCATTCCACCTTAAAAGTCCCCTATTGGCTTAAAGGGGATATAGCCACTAGTATACATATTTAGACGAGGATATAATGAAGTATTTGTATTATTTGTTTGACTAACAATACTTTGTTTGCTAGATTTTTTAGTAAAAAAATAAATGTTTATTATATCTGTCTTAATATCATGTAATAACATAAGATAAAGATAACAAGGATGATATCATGAAAGTGTAACGAAGCATGTCATAGAAAAGATCCACCCCACCCACCAAGCATTATTATATTACATAAAATTACCCCTAATAATATCACTATTTCTTATTTTTTTTCAGATTGTCTATCCCCCCCCCTCCGTACATCTTGCTAAGCTGTTGGTCAAATATTTGCCAATACATAACTTTACACTTTTTCACGGATTTTTTACACGAAGATGAGAAAAGTGAAAATGCCTTAGTTATAAAAAGAAATTAGTTGGATGCACAAATATTATATCTAGGCAATGGTCTTATATTCAAAAAGATTACTAATTAACTGTGTTAACTGATTTTAAACACAACAATATTTTATATTTAATGTAGGCTTGAATTTAACATAGCGTTTGATGTAGTTTTCAGAAAATATTGTATTTAAAAAAAAAAATTTCAGAGTTTGTCGGTGTATAAGTCTAATGACCTTAAAACAACGTTTTTCTATTTTATGTCATTCAAAGAAATTACAGTGTAGCAAAATTATTGTATGCTTAACTTAAAATACCCCAAATAATTGTACAGTTGCTGCTTAACTTGAAGTATATAAGCAAGAATTTGTTTTCTCCCGAACTACAAATCACGGAAGAACATTATAACACTGTACAAAAAAAATTAATACAGGGATGGAGAATTTTTCAAAGTAATATGTATATCAAAGTAAAATGATGTCTGGCTGTCTGTACCTTAAGATTTCTTGACCACTGGACCAATATGCTCGAAATAAGCAAGACCGACCAGTTAACTAGTTGCATTAATACAAAGCATATGAATAACTTTATAGGGAAGCTTCACATAGAAACGGGATGGTACTAGGCTATTATATTTTTAAATTTTGATCTTTGGGTGGTTTAAGGCTATTTTTGACCCTTTCTTCCCTTCCCTAAAATTAAAAGCCCCTAGATGCTTAGCCGATGGAATACAATATACAGACGTACAGACATTAATGGGTAATGTTGACTTGTAGAGTTGCTTTGCTATCAAACAAACAGCTTACTTTAAAGAGTCAATTTTTGACATTCTTTTTCCGGAAGGTTTGGTAGAAGGCAGGCGGTCACGTAGCATAGAATACGATTTGTTCATATCTTTCATTCGTGCTCTAGATAGGTAGATAGGTAGAAGATAGATTGATAGATAGATATGTTAGATAGATAGATAGATAGATGGATGGATAGATGGATAGGTAGATAGATGGATAGATAGATAGATGGATGGATAGATATGTAGATAGATAGATTGATAGTTAGATAAGTTAGATAAAAAATATATAGATAGGTTTATAGATAAACAGGAAGATAATTAAAAAATAATCATTAAAAGAACAATAGATATAAATGGTAGATAACTACCTCTCTCTATCACAAGCAGATCTCTTGTATTGCTCCCTTTTCTGTTCATCATCAAATCTATTGGCGCCTGTTTTACCATCATGCATGCGACGGCCTCCCCTAAAAATAATAATTATACACTATACAGGTATTAGTTTTAAAACCTAATTTTAGTAAAACCAAGTATAACAAGTATAAAAATTGTGGATTGACAAACTGACAATGTGAGTTTTAGGGTAGCTATTAATTGTCGTTTAATAAATAAATGTAAATAGTAAACCTTTTTGCCTAAAATATGTATTAATTTAATCTTGATTGGCAACCGAGAAATACAAGTTTTCACTTATACAGCCGGACGGATATTTCGAATTATAGAGTAGCTTCGCTAATAAAAACGAACAACTATTTGTATTTAAAAGAAAAGTGAATGGTGAAATGAGGAGAAACGTAATAGCAAGGTTTATAAACTAATATTTTGTAGTTAAGAAAGCACTGATTGCCGTACGCACGGGCGAACAAACATACTCTAACTATAGAAAAACCCCGCTGCTGATATTACCTGATTGACGTACGTACGTATTAAATATAACTGCTAATAGATTAATACCTGGAAGGAATTCTTTGGATAAGAATATTATGATTCTGTGAAGTTTCTGCTGAGGGGGGCGGGGGATACTCTTCCACCTCCCTGTATGGAATTATGGGCCCTCCTTCACATCCCATAGAATCCTGAAAATTATAGAAAGTGCTATTTTGCATCTTGGCATTTTTAGAGTAACTATTAAAAAGAAATAATTTTCTTATAGGGTGTACCTCATACGAGCAACACGTACAACAACCAGAAATAAATAAGAAATCATTTTCTGTCCAAACACCGGGGGTATTATAAACAAACCCCAACAGATAAAAAAAACAACTCTTCAATTGCACGACTTCTATGTGGAAGTCCTAACTGTGCATGGTAATTAGTTGCGCTTGTTTTTGAACAAGGCATTCCCCCAACACTGTCTATTAATGTTGCGCAGTAGGAACAGATTTTAATGACTTTAATTCTGATGCGGTGTTGAGCCGAGATTCGAACTCATCACGCCGAGGTTGTCAGGGTTATTAAAGAAACGTATTTTATTATTTGTTCAAGATCTTTAAAAAATATAATTTTTAGAACAAACTTATTACTTCTGTTCTATTCTTAACATTTTGGCGATATTTTTGTCCAACCGTTTTTTTTATACCTGTGGAAGAAAGAATTATTGGTGGTAGGCATACTTGCCATCAGGACTAGGTATTTATAGATAGATAGAAATACCTGTGGTAGAAAGAATTCTTGGTGGTAGGCATACTTGCCATCAGGACCAGGTATAGCCTGTCACAATATTTGTCTTTGCAAACATTTATAGAAGCGAAGCTACTCTATATTTTTCTTTGTCCGTAACGCTATGGGGGAAATATTCTTCTTGGTTGCTATTGATAAAGGACAGCTGGAATTTTTAATACAGATTCCTATCACATATACGTACCTAATCTTTACATTGTTTTGACCATCTATCCTTTTTAATTATGTATTGACGCTTTCCCTAATCAATCAATTCATTAGATTATCTTATTTTCAAATTCTTCAAAATTTTTTTATTTTAAAGAAATCAATTTAGAAGAAGGATGACAACATCCATAAATAGCGAAGCTCAAAAAATATGAATCTAGCATATAAAACTTTGTGAAAATATGTAGAATGTAAGATTAATTAATCCCTGAAAATTTCAGCCCCCTATCTTGAAAAGCAGATGAGAAAATCGCGAAAACTTGAAAATCTATGAATCGATATAGCACCCCAAATAACACACAGATGGAATGTGTAGATTAGATGGACATATGTCATAGGAATCTTCATTGAAAATTTCAGCTGTCTATCTTGAATAGGAGCCGAAAAACCACGTTTCCCCATAGCATCACGGACTGACGGACAGAAGTGAATAATAGAGTGGCTTCGCTACTAAAAAGTTTGATAATGATATTTATTATGAAAACTAATCAATAGCAGGATAGGGTGGCTTTGTGAGCTGACAGATAGGTAGACAGACGGACGGACATGGTTCTACTTTGTACCATAGGCTTTTAATCTATTTTTTCGTTTACTTTTCCTTGCCTCCTTTTCCTTTGAATGGAAGTTAGTTGACCAGCATAAGTTATTTTTTAATTTCTTAATTAGTGTTTCTGACACATTAGTTAAAATAAAAATTTTCCATGGAATTTTGCAATTAATTACAAATAAGTTCATAAAATAATTATATTAAATCAATAAAAATAAAATGAGAAGCAATATAAAATGTATTAAAGTAAAATAATAATCGATATGTTATTACTTGGATTTTGGACCAGATTTTCATGTAAAGTAATATTCGCTAAAATAACGATTTCCCCCTTCCCCTCCTCCTACTGGATGACGAACTAACCAAAAAATGAGGTCCGTATTAGCAAGCTTAATTGACGACAATTTTTCCCTGTCATAATATCAACGTTTATTCTATATCCATACAAGAGTATATATTGAATCGATCTATTTGATAGTCAATAAGTATCACTACTTATAAGACACTATAATTTCCAAAAAGAACAAATTAAGTAGTAGAGCACCTACGCTAGAGAAAGTGCTAATTTAGCAAAACATACAAAAATTAGAAAGAATAAGGATCATAACTGTAAAAAAAACGCAAAACTAATATATCAAATATTTATATTAGATATTTTTTTTAGTATTTTATTATCAACCAGAGGCTACGCACCTAGCATGTAAGTGCTCTGTATTCGAAGGGCAGAGTGGTGTTAAAAAAAAAACAGCTTAAAACCATCCCAAGACTTGAACCTCAAAAACACAGTCTAAAATAATCAGAAGATCTAATCGGTTCAGTAGTTATCGAGATCGTAAGCTTTAAACAAAAAAAACACTTACTGCTTTATATAATGGGATATGTCAAATAAGTTATACAAATGAGCTTAAATTATCCTAAAATATTATTAGGTAGGAGAGATAGGGAAAGAGGAAAGAAAGAGAGAATAAGAAAGAAAAAGAGAGTGAGGGAGAGGGAGTTTAAGACGTGTAGAGCAGCTTTGCTACTAAAACCTAATTTGTTCAATATATGTGTATTCTATAGAAATAACTAGATTATCACTAATTAATCTAGATAAGTTGTGCTAGAAACATCTTTATTTAGTAGCATTGCTACTCAATATTCAAAGTAGGTACTTACATCTGATGTACGTCATTCCATAAGAATCTACTCTAAAGATTCGAATGCACCATATAAAATCCATAAACAGGGGTGCATTGGTGTAAAAGGGTGACTCCTCTCCCCCCAAAAAACCACAACCAACAAAAACCTTTGGAACCCCCAATAAATTTATTGGCGCTAAAAAAATTTTACCCCAAACCCCAAAATTAAAAATCAACAAGGATGACAACATCTATAAAAGTGAAGCTCTGAAACGATAGGACAAACGACATTAACACTTGTATAGTGTCAGAACTGAATAATCAGAATATAAATGTATAAAAGTCGAACGAAATAAAATTGTAAGTAAATCGGCTGAAAAAACGGACGGACTGACCCTAGTTATAGAAAAGCTTCGCTTTAAAAATGGTCTGTAAAAGTTTGAACAAACTATTTGGTTTTTATATATTTAAAATTTGTTGTATACTAAACTTATTACATTATACCTTCTTGTCTTTAGAATCAATGATAAATGTTTAAGATGTATAATCCAGACAACTACATGGTTCTATTGGTGAAGACTTTTTTCGTCTGCTGGAAATTGCTTTCTGTTCTTTTGTAGGGACTCGGCTGTGTTTATATTTCAGACAATATTAGCTGATTCCAAAATCATCTTAAAATTCATCTTAAAATTCCCAACCCTTGGGTAGAGTTACACAGTGCTCGTGACCCCTCTATAATTTTACTTTAATGTATCAATATCTCAAAAGCAAAGTTGTAGGTAATTTCAATCATTAATAAAACATAAAAAATCAATTTTACATGGATGTACTGACCTTATAATCCTTATACTAAAGTAACAGGATGTTTGTCTGTTTGTTTGTGTGTCTGTGTATCTGTGTATCTGTGTGTCTGTACCGAAGGATCTCGCTAACCGCTGAACCGATCGGGTTCTCCTTAACAGGGTAGATTTTTATAGGTTCCAGAAAGGTTTATAACTATTTTGGGGGAGGGTACTACCACCCTCCCAAGAAAAATCACAATAAAATAGAAAAAAAATTGAAATATTTCCGCCGCATAGTGTCGCTAGCGTAGTGGCGCTGCATAGAGACATGAATTTAACAGCTGATTGACCATAGACAAATTATTTCTCAAAGTAGATATTTAAAATAAAAAATAAATTTAAATGCCACTAGAGGCCTCTAGGAGCGTAGCCGCTAGTAAGAGATATTTCACTTGAAGAAAAATAAACTTTTATTAAAAAATGATTATATGATTTGAAAACATTAAACTCATGGATATGCAGGAACATAATTCATTCTGTAGAATAAAATTATTGGAAGAATAGTTAAGACTTACCACCAAATCATGATTAGATAAGTTTTTTATCCAGCAAATGAGAGAACATATTTATAATACTTGAATTTACAGCTATTGTCTCCTTCTTCCCTGTTTATAGAAAAATTAACAAAATCTTCATAATTAGTTACAATAAAATTAATAAATAGATGAATTTAAGGGGAGATGGTAGATCAACAATCCATGAAGGGGGCAAAGTCATTATAGTCTAGTAAAAGTTAAGACCAGAGGAAATCGTTACATTTATTTATTCTTTCATATTTCTTACTATAATTGTATATTTTATTTTTACATAATTATAGTTGGAAATGTATAATTATTAAAATAACAAAGAAAAGTAGTAGATTTATTATCATAGATAGTCAATCAGACAAAACTATAAAAATGATAAATATCTATAATACAACGTAGCTTGATGTCTGTCCGTCTGAAGCTCAAGATCTCAGTAACCGCTGAACCGATTGGGCTCTACTCTTCAGGGAATATACCTACTGGTCCTGTGATGGTTTTAAG